>QODF01000044.1:579339-654032 GCA_024372805.1 Oostethus manadensis
CCCCCACCCCCCGCTTTGGGGATGCTAAAGCAGGTCACCCGAGGCTTCCTTCCTCTCAAGGAGACTTTGTGCGGTCCTCTCAGATGGAAAATGGTGGACCTCTCCGTGTGTCAGCCTCTTCTGTGGAGCCTGTGCCCGACGGGAGCTCCAAGTAGGTGACCTTTATCATAATCCATGGTTTGAATGTGTAGCCGTCCCGAGAGGTAGAGAGATCTGACCCACCATCTAGGCGCTAGGAGTTCCTAGCGGAACGAGCGAGGATGGGGCGTCCCCCGGCAGGGTGTTGACTTAAACATCTACTAACGTGCCAGGTCGTCTGCTCCCTTCTGGTCTTTTCTATGAAAACACTTGCGTGTGGTTTATTTTGTCTTCTGGTTTGTGCTGTACCGAAGAGCTCTGGGATGGACCTCAAAGGTACCCGCTCACGTCCAACCGGTTTAGTCTAATTTGCACTGAGGTGGTGGCGGCGCAGTGCCAAGAGATTAGACCCGCCACCCGCCCATCCTCTGTCCAAGCGGTAGTTAAACATTTGTGAGGCAGCAGTTTTAGATGCCTTCGTCATCCTCCCATCCTATCAGATTCCCACTGTTCACAGAAGTTACGTTCCACACCTGCCAGCGAACGGCGAAAATCAATTTTCCATGCCACTTATCCTCACTGGAGTCACAGGTATGCTGGAACCTATCCCAGATGACTTGTGGCGAGAGGCAGTGCACACCCTGGACTGGTTGCCAGTCAACTGCCTGGCACATACTATGTAGACATTCACACCGCCTGTTAAGTTAAAATACATGTTTTTGGAATGTGGGAGGAAGCAGGCCCCATTTAGAGCCCTCTAGCATGAAAGAACAGCCCTATAGTGATCTTTACACTCTGATTACCAAAATAGTAGACATAATATTGATGCACCCATGTTAGCATTGGGAGAGTTCTTTCTTGTTTTGTTTTTTTTACTTCCTGTTCTGGGCAGTACTTCCTGTTGCTTATCGAGGTAACATACACACATGTTGACATGTCATTTGTGTCGATGTAAATGTGTTCTGGTGCTAGTGGACGAGAAGTGACATCGAGGGTTAAGAGTGGAGTTTTGGCTTGGCGTGGGTTACGGCAAGCTAACAGTAGCCCGTGTTAGGGATCCTGCAATAAACGGAGATCACGTCTGGTGCTTGTGTGTCTCACCTATTATTACAATAACATTTCTGACACCCAGTGACTGTTGTACAATACTACATATCATCACCAATGACCAAGATAGTAGACGTAAAAAGCGAAATTAAGATGTAAACAAGACATAATATAAGACATAATATATTCCCGTGTACTTCCCATCAATGTGACATTACTGACACCTAATGACCAGTGTGGAATACTACATATCATCGCACCATCTTTGAATGCGTCTTCTGAATGCCTTTGGTTTGTATTCTACTTCAATTAGCCGTTTTATGCGAGAAAATGTATGATTTAGGCAAAACATTTTGCTTCAATGTGCATATCTTCTGACTAATAACAGGCTGTTTTCTACCCAGTATATTTTTGAATAACATGTCATACGGAATGAAGGCGCAAAATTTGAAGTTATTTCATGTCTAGAGGACTCTAATGCTGTTAAAAAGCATATTTGGAAGGTTATAACCTGGTTTTCTTTGCTATAACAAAAAAAAATTGAGACTGGTGACGAGTACAGAAAGTGCCCTGCTTCTTATCCATAAAAGTCCGCTATGGTAGGCTCCAGCTCACCTGTGACCCTGTGGAGGGTACGTGTTATAGAAAATGGATGGCTGTGGTTTGGGATTGGTGTCCCCTGTTGGTGTCTGCAGAGCTTCCCCGAACGAATGAAAGTTTTGATGAGATACCATCGCTCCACGCCAGGAATGTGACATTACCGTTCCGCATCCCGCCATTATCTTCCACGCTGATGCTTTCCTGGACAAAGAAAAGTATGGAGACAAATGAAGAAAATGCACCGGCCTCAACTTTCTTACTTTGGGGTTAGCCTTGTTGGAGCTGCTCAGCCTTTCTCGTTCATTCCCTTCGGCCTCTCGCTTGCAGCACACGTGCTCGCTACCCCAACCCGGTCCACGGGGAGCGAATAGACCCGCTGGAGCGAAACAGATGCACGTCCCGCAGAAACGCATTCCTAACTGCGCCCGTTCAGATAGTTGCTATGGCAACCATCTGTCTCCCTCTGCAGCTCAGGAATCCGAAGGGTGGGGTGTGCAAGTGTGTGCGTGTGTGTTTTATGCGCTAGCGTTGGGATTTTGGGGAGATGGAGATGTCAGTGATGTACTTTTAGTCTGCGAGAGGAGTTCATCAATGGCGTTAAGAGTAGAAGAGGAGGCGTCTAAAGAGCTAAAAGCAGTGTTGACATTAACTCTGCATCACGGAAATACTTGCTATAATATCAGCTTATTAATATTAGCCTTTTGAGTGTGACATTACCAACAAACCAGGCTTTTATCGTCGTGGCACGTGGCTCAGAAATACAAAGTAAAAAAAAAAGTTTAGATGTGAATGAAACGCTGGAAGGATTTTTACATCATTTGTAGGTAAGTAAAAAAACAAAGCAAATGTGGTGCTTTAATAAAAGTAAAATCAACTAGTAGACCTTATGCGTGATGTGAATGCTGAAGCTAAACTGCAATGTAGAATAAATAATCCATCCATTCATCCATTTTCTTCCGCTTATCCGAGGTCGGGTCGCGGGGGCAGCAACCTAAGCAGGGAAGCACAGACGTCCCTCTCCTCGGCCTCTTCATCTAGCTCTTCCCGGCGGATGCCGAGGCGTTCCCAGGCCAGCTGAAAGACATAGTCTCTCCAACGTGTCCTGGGTCTTCCCCGAGGCCTCCTACCGGTTGGACGTGCCCTGAACATCTCCTGAGGGATGCATCCGGGAGTTATCCTAATCAGATGCCCGAGTGCGGAGGAGCAGCGGTTCTACTCCGAGTCTCTCCCGGATGACAGTGCTTCTCACCCTATCGCTAAGGGAGAGCCCGGCTACCCTGCGGGGAAAACTCATTTCGGCTGCTTGTACCCGCGATCTTGTCCTTTCGGTCACTACCCAAAGCTCATGACCATAGGACCTGCCCCAAGTGGAGGAGTTTAAGTACCTCGGGGTCTTGTTCACGAGTGACGGAAGGATGTAACGTGAGGTGGATTGGTGCAGCGTCTGCAGTGATGGGGACTCTGCACCGGTCTGTCGTGGTGAAGAGAGAGCTGAGCCAAAAGGCAAAGCTCTCAATTTATCGGTCGATCTACGTTCCTACCCTCACCTATGGTCATGAGAATAAATAATATATAATAATATTATATATATTACTATATATATACTATTATTGTTATATATATTATTATTACATATATAATAAATAATAAATGACTGAGAATTAAACACGCAACCATCAGGTTGGGATCTGGCCGCACTACCAACTGAGTCGTGCCGCCGTGCATGTCCCGTTATATGTAACTTAAATTTCCACCTTTAGGAACATTTCCATGCATTTTCAATGAAGAAAATCTTACAGAAAATATTGAATTATGGAAAATGTGGGAATTTCTGGATAGCCTACATGTCGTGAATAAACTCAACGCCGGAATTTGAAATTTTGGAATGTAAAAATGGAGAATAATTGTTGAAATGTATAAATATGTTAAATGATTACACAAGAGCTGAGGATCAAACCAGCGACCTTCGGATTGGGAGACAACCAGTGTAGCACCGGAGCCTGTCTAATAAGTAGAATGTTTAGTCTGTTCATCAGTAGGGGGTTTCATTTAATTTGTCTATTAAATTTTAGCTGACTCAAAAAGGTGGAATTTGAGCGTAAAAAAGCAGGCTCAATGCTGAAATGTATATAAATAAGTTAAATATTTACAGCAGGTTTGGGAATTGAACCAGCAACCACTCCTAAGCCATGTCACCCTGTAGAATGAGCAGATTGTTACGGTCATGGAAAAGGATTTTCCACCAATAGAGGGCGCCAAATAAATTGCCCTATTATTTCCAATGGGAAAATTGTTGCAGTAAATGTGGGGATTAATCCTTTTAAATATACCTTTTATCTTTAAAAGGTGTGTGTGTATATATATATATATATATATATACATACACACGCACGCACACACACACACACAACATGAGCAAGTAACGCTGGAAAGGCGCCAGACTTCAGCAGCAGTTTGGCGAATAATCCAGCTTTGTTTTGCTAAACAAAATTAGCTTTCCCTCACACCCCAAAAAACATTTCCTGGAAGTCTTTGCTCAATGTAACCCTAATAAGGACGTTTTGTGACGTCAGTGGAACTCGCTGTTGAAAAGACCTCACTTCCAAATGCGCAAAGCTCGTTATCTGACACATTGGCATCGTTAAACACGAGAACATAACTTTGGAACAGCATTTGTAGGTCAAAAACGAGGGAAAGCTTACTAAGTCCCCTTTAAGCTTACAACCCTCGATTCATCCTGCTACGTCTTATTTTTTGGCAGACCTGGTGTGCATAAAGCAGAGTTAGGATCCCATCTACAGTATGGAGTTGGTACAACAAAGATGCCACACTGTGTTGATGAATGAGGGAGAACAGGTATTTGTGGCGGGCACTGACGATGGGAAGAACTGCAGTTGCTATTTAAAACAGCACTAATAACACAAAACTGTTTTTAAATGTGCACTGTATTATTTCTTAGCATACTTTCGCTTTTTTCAAAATGTATCAAAACGGTCAGTCTGCACCAAAGTTGGACTCTGGTCCAAAAAATATCCCGAAGCTGTTATTTAAAAGGCCCTCAGGCGCCAGAGGTGTGCTCCATCAGCTAATGTTTATCTTCACGCTATTCTGCTTCAAGGCTATAAGCTATCAGGATGGACAGGCGCTGCCCGGGAAGACGTCTGACTTGTCACATGATCCTATCACACAAGACTACACAAGAGGCTGGAGCACTGAGGCACCGGTGTGTGCTTTGTGGACACCTAACGGAACGTTTAGGTTCTGTTTGGTGAAGTGTTAGGTTTTCCAATATTAATCAAATAATAATCAATTCTACAGTATCTTTACTGTTTGCCCATAATCTAGAGGGTAGCGTGTTGTGTATGCAGGTTTGACCTCCGATTGGGGGCGGAGGCTGTTTCTCATAATAGAGTATTCCGACTCTATCCTACTAAAATGACATTATTTTTTTCTTCATAATTCCAACATCATTTGTCCAGAAAATTATGTATTTTCTTTGTTATTATTTTGTAAAACATGAATTGTTTTTTTTTCCATTTTCTTCCTATTAATTTTTTCCTTGTAACTTGTGACTTTTTTCCTATAGTATTTGGGTTATTATTAGTTTTTTTGTTTTTCTTTTGATTAAAATAAAATTCTTTAAGTTAAAATTTTAAAAATGTTACTAAAATGACTTTATTTTTATATTTAAGTTAATTCGATTTTGTCCCACGTCAGAATATGATTTTGTTAGAATACTATTCTATTATTTGACTATTTCATTTGTCTCTATTCTTTTTTTCCTACTATTTAAATTTTCTTCTTGTAAATGTTTTCTGGTAAAATTAAGACAGAATTTTTTACTTACTTCCCCATAATATTATAATTTCCCCAACTTAATATTCAAAAAAAGATGACTATAATAACGACTATTACAACATTCATCTTGTGACAAAAATAACCTTTTCTTGTAAGATGACAACTTTTTTTTCTCTTAATATTTTGACTTTGTTGTAAAATTACTGCGTTTTTTTCATTTTTCTTGTTAAAATTCTATACGGGCCAATAAAAGGCTGTGCAGTCCTAGCATTTGGTCCAAGAGAACAAGAATGCAGATTTACTCTGCACAGTATTTTATTCAAAGAAGTTTACTGTGTGTACAATATGGTTTTAGAGGACCATGAAAATGTTTATAGTACAAATTGTGGACTTTACAATTCTTCTTTGTCATTGTTAACTGGTACCAGACGTGATCATAATTAGAATTCCTTATTTATAAATGGGATAGGCATAGAAAACCTCTTTCTAACCTTCTAAATATGTTGTTTAACATTATTAGAGGCCTCTAGACATGAAATAACACCCTTATAGTCACCTTTACACTCGTATTACCCAATATAATTTAGTTATATAATATAAGTAGTTAGCAATGGGAGAGTTCTTTTGTCTTGTTTTTTTTTTACCTTCCTGTTCTGGACAGTACTTCCGGTCGCTCATCAGTGTAGCATTACTAAATACTACGTATCGCCACGTCTTTGAATGCTTTATTTTTATGTTTTGCCATATATGCTGTATGCTTCAAAATGTGCTTAAATATGCATATTTCTGGGACTTATTCAACCTCCAACTGCGATTTTCCCCATTGTAATTGGCCGAAACCCCATCTGCTGCCCTGGCCTGCATGTGACAATCTGCAAGCGCTTGATTGTAGATTTTTAAGACACCAGAGTGTGGAAAAAGCGCTTGTGTCTGTTGACTAACGGACTGATGCAGTTACCCGCCCGTCTGGTCCGACCTGCCCCGCTGGAAAGCGCCGACAGAGGAAGGAGTACAGGGAGTGAAGCTGTTTATTTAAGCTCTGACCATCCTGTGCCGACGGCTGCGCCGGGCCGATCGGGGAGTTCTGGCACATCCAATTACCACTGCTCCTTTTTAGCTCAGCGGTCAGAGGAAGACTCGGGTGAAGTAGGCGGGTCGTGTTGTCGTCACCTGGAAGGCCGTCAAGCCTCGGCATGATACCACATCGGGAGTTTTGAGAGCGACCGGCCTGTGCAAACAGGACGGAGGGGCGGCGCCTCCCCTGCTTTGTCTGGCGTAGTCAAACAGGTGAAGGGCTCTTGGACTGCAACAAGACTGCTCTTGTTGCGTCACGCTCGTGTTGCAGCAACAGCGCAGGGATTTAGGTTTTGGCGTCCTGTGCGCACGCAAATGAAGGCGGTTTGGACTTTTTGGAAGAAGCCATCAGGCCAGAGAGTGCAGGATGTTCCGGTAATGCATCCAGGTGGGCCCAGGAAGCAACAGATGGACGGACATCGTGTCTTTGTGTGAACATGAAAAAAAAGCTGCTGCTCTCCCTCTGTTCACTCTTTTTCTCCTCCTTCGCCTGCGTCCTCCTCCCGCCTCTACAGGGGAGTCAAGCCAGGAGCTGGGTCCCCCTCCCTCCGTGGATGAAGCAGCCAACACATTGATGACGCGCCTGGGGTTCCTTCTGGGAGACAAAGTGAGCGAGGGGCCAGCCGGTCCCCACTACAGCATGGAGGAGCCCGAGGGCAGACAGGTAAATGTCTGAGCTCCAGAAGGCTGGATGCAAAACTCCATTCAAATCTTCATTTGAGTTTAGGTCATTTTAAGGAAGCTTGACGCACACGACTTATCCGATACTTCAGTAGTCTTGTGCGGGTGTCGAGTTGCAGTTTGTTGTTGACTAAAATAAGGAGATATTTGAGATATTTCTTCTGTTAGGACTTTGAAGAAAAAAAGTTTGAACTTTTTCTCGTACTCTTCTCGTTATCCTGCAACTTTTGTCTCGTAATGTTTTTACTTTATTCACGTGAAATTGCAGCTGTTTTTTTAAATGTTCCTGCTATTTAAATCGTCTGGTGAAATGAAGACTGTATTTTGATACTTTAACTTTCTTCCTGTAATATTCATTCATTTATTTTCTATACCGCTTATCGTCATTTGGGTCGTGGGTATGCTGAGGCCAATCCCAGCTAGATATATTGTTTTGTTTTTGCTTCCCATAATGTGATGACTTTTTTCTTTGATCTTTCAACTTTATGCCACTAAATTTACATTATTTTATTGTAATACTATTATTATTTTTCCTCATAATATTCCAGCAATAATCTTGTTAAATGGTAACCTTTTTCTTGAATATTTTGACTTTATTCTTTTTACTAAATAATATAAAATATATTCAATTACTGCTGATTTTTACTTTTTTTTGTTGGGGTTTTTTTTTTCAGTTTTTTGGTTAAAACTAGATTTTTAGAATGTGCCGCAGGCCACTGGGATATTTTTTTAATATATTTTTAATGATTTAACCACAGCTTGGAAGCTCTTTTATAAAAGCTACCGTTGACATCTTTGGCCGAGAAAAAGAATACTTTTAATGGAGTAAAATAGCCTTCATGCGTGACCTTTAGTGAGGATTGGTTACATAACTAACAAATGGCATCGCCGAGCATGCGCTGGGTCAGTTTGTGCTAAAAAGGGTGTTAAGATGAAAGTTTAGTGGACAAGCGATCACGCTGCTGTAGCAGTGGGGGTGGAGAAAGCTGCAGAGGTTTTATTCAAGCGCCTCTTTTTTTTAAGAGACGTGACTCACGCTGGCAACCATGCTGTAGTTTGTGTAGGTAGAGATGGACCCGCTGCTCGTTGAGAAGAGCGATACATTTTCAAGCATATATATGGCAAGATACAAAAATGATGTAATGACATGTAGTATTCTACATTAGTCATAGGTGTCAGTAATGCTACATTGCTGAGCGACAGGAAGGACTGTCCAGAACAGGAAGTTACAAAAAACACGAAGAAAGAACTCTCCCAATGGTAACATGTGTGAGTCTATATTCATCTTATTATGTCTACTAATTGGGAAATAGGAGTATAAAGGTGACTATAGGGGTGTTAGTTCATGTTTAGAGAGCTCTAACACTGTTTAAAGGTCATAAACAGGCTGTAACTTAGAAAATATTCTGGTTATCCCGCCAAGCGGATGTTCACTTATTGCAGTTGGGTCCGGAACCAACAAATGTTTACAAATACCAATGAACTTCATACGTTTTTTTTTGTTTGTTTTATGTCACAAACAAGACGCCTGTGATTGCCTTGAGGGGGCCCACAGCAGCACCTGCTGCTCGTGGAAAAGAGCAATATGCGCTTTCATGTCGGGAGTTTTGGTTATCACCAGAAAAAGTCATTAAAAAGAATTAAGAGCACTGTAAATAAAGACTAGTTTATATATTATTTGTATATGTTCGTTTTTATTGTCATTTTGTGTAGTTCTTGCTGGCAAATGAGCCAGCGTCCATTCAGCCGTAGCCAACTGTTGTGCTTTTGGACGGACAAAAAATAAGAAGATTGCCAGCATTTTGTGATGATGCAAGGTGCACCATAATGCAGCAATGAAAACAGCAGAAGCGCGTTAGAAGATGACTTGGCCTTGAGCACCACTTCACCTTTCTTGTTCAGTTCGGTGCTCCAGACTCGCACACACACACACACACACACACACACGCACGTGTGCGCTACGTGCACGCATGAATGTTTTATTCTATGTACAGCAGCATACATATTTTTTATTTTTGCCCCCCCACTGTGTGCCGTCTGCTAACCTGAACTGACACGCAGGAGGAGACTCGGCAGGGAGAGAAACAATGCGTCACATGTCTTCACGTTATTGTACGCCATGCAGTTGGTGCAGGTAGTCGTGCTGAGCTGAGACAATTGCCGCACGGTGGCATATCATAGCAACGCACAGAAATGACTCTTGACATCTGTCATTATTATTCATTGGGATAACGCTCATCCCCCATGTCGCCACCAGGGCCAGAACCAGAGGATCAGCCCATGCTCCACCTTGACCAGCAGCACCGCCTCCCCCCCTGCAGGCAGCCCCTGCTCCACCCTGCCACCAGCCATGCCGGGCCAGGCCGGCGCCAAGGATTGTGCCTACGGTTCCGTCACCAGTCCCACCTCCACGCTGGAGAGCCGGGACAGCGGGATTATCGGTGAGAGACTCATGTGTGTTGCAATAGCGTTTATTAGTGTATTAGTGTACATTTTTACTAGAAAAGCACTGTAGTTCCCCGCCTTAGGTGATTTACACCATAAATATTAGTCCTACATTCATTTTAATATGTAATATTTAGATTCCTTGACCATGGAAACATACCATGAAAGGGTTTGAATGACTTGAAGAATGCTAACATGCTAACCTTTGCATGCTAACACCTAGCATCCATCCATCCATCATTTTCTATGCCGCTGAGCCTACTATGCTAGAGCCTATCCCAGTTGACTATGTACACCGTGGACTGGTCGCCAGACAATCGCATTAGCACTTTCTTATAAAAGCCAAAGTTTGTGTCCGACTAATTCCTGTGGGACTTGAGCACGCACAATAGTATGGTAACCTGGCACGGTAACGCTAAGTGCCTGCTTAAGTTCATACTCATAGAAAATGCAAAAAATGCTAGTTAAAATACTACTATGCTAACATTAGCATGCTAACACCAAGCATGATAGTGGTGTTTATATTTGTGTCTGCCCATGGAAATATCAAAAAAAAAAAATTAGTATGCTAGTGTTAGCATGCTAGCAATGCTAACCTTTGCATGCTAACACCTGGCATGATAGAGCAATGTACCCGGAAGGCTAAATGTAACAAGTGCCCAAGTGGAAATATGAGCACAAATGCCAAAACTTACTTAACCTACTTTTCAGTGTTAAAGAATCTTTTTAAAAAATTCCTGGATCCAAACGGTGATACGGATCACCCCAGAAATATAATAAGTTATCCCTTTTCCCATTTCTGATCATTCTTGAAAATTTCATCCAAATCCATTTGGAACATTGCAAGTTATTGTGAACAGAAACAGTTAAATGCTGGCAAAAACATAACCTTACCAACCTGCGACTCGTGGAGGTAATAAAATTAGTCCCTTTTCAAGTGAATTTTAACAATTTTTAACAGATGGTTTTATTCCGGTGAAGTAAAAAAGTTTATTTGCCTAACAATTGTCTCTGGAATACATTTAAATCGCACTTTAACTGTGCTTTCATGAGCAATGAGGGCTTGCGTTCACTTTTCTATACCGCTTATCCTCATTAGGGTCGCGGGTATGCTGGAGCCTATCCCAGCTCACTTTGGGCGGGAGGCGGGGTACGCCCTGGACTGGTCGCCAGTCAAATTAATTTAACTTGTGTTGCAGCGCATGGTAGTGTTGCGCTGTGCACTACAATGCATGAAGAGAAAGTGTTGGGACTTGGGATTGTCGAAATTGTGGCCATTTGCGGCCCACGGCACATCCTAAAAATATAATTTAACAAGAAAAACAGCGGCAAAATTGGACAAAAACGAACAAGAATGATGTCAAAATATAAATTTTTGTAAACTTTGTAGTCTTACGGGGAAAAGTCGACAAGAAAACTTTCGTTGTGTAAAAATGTATACTGTTAAGATAATTAAGTCAGAATATTTTGAAAATAATGTCATAATTAGGAGAAGAAAAATTTACGTAAGACAATGTAAATACAAAGAGTAATATTTTTGAGAATAAAGTCAAAATATGAGGAGAAAAAAATGTCATACTTACAAGAAAAAAGGCACATATTTACAAGAATAAACCCGTAATATTATAATGCAAAGTAAGGTAATTTTAGGATCACACAGCTGAAATATGACAGAAAACCTGGTCATATATTAAATCAATTTGTTGTTGTTCTTAAAGTTTCTAATATTAGGAGTGAAAAACATAATGCATTTGTGATTTTTGGGGAAACAGTTACCTTATGGAAAGAGTCAAAATATTATGGGAATAAGGCATAATTATGAAAAGAAAATGTACAAGATTACATAAAAAATCAGCTGTAATGTTATGAGAATGGAGTCAAAACATAAAAAGAAAATTGCTTATTAACTAGAAAAAAAGTTACATTTTTACAAGAATAAACCTGTAATATTGCGAGAAAAATGATGTCATTTTAGTAGCGTAAAGTTGAAATATGAAATAATTTAAGTCCTACATAAAATAGTCATACGATTGTGAGGAACAAACAAACAAAACTAAATAAAGTTGGAATTTGGGTGAAAAATTACAATATTGGAATAAAATACAAATATTAAAGTCAGATTTTTACAACAAGAAAATTATTATAAAGATGATTTTAAAAAAATGTTCATTGAAGTTTCGTTTTTTTCACTATGTGGCCTTGCGTACACCACGCCCCACCCCTATGTCCCAACTGTAAGCATGCTGGGTAATGTAAACAAAAAAACAAGCAAAGCTAACATTCCAGTTTCCCGGATCGCCATACCCTGAGGTGTTGCTCACCTGAAAAAATGAAAAATTACAAAGTCATCCGCCATGACGATGCGTGTGATGACTTTCCACTGGAAGGAGTGGCGGCCGCAACCCACGCTCTTCGCCTACGCCGCCAGTTTGACATCATTGGATTGTTTTTATTTCTTTCCCCTCCCCGAGCTTAAAAGCCTCCTGATGTGACGGCGCGTGTGAGAACGCATGTCAGCATTGTTTCCTGGCAACGGCCAACACCTGCAGCTCGGCGTGCCAAATGGGCTCGGAACAACAGAAAATAAGTGTGAACGCGACCGGGACAGTCAAACTGTTATTTCATACACCTGGTTAGCGGTAAATGTAATGTGAGTGGTGTACGTGACGCAGCCAAATACCTGCTTAAATTGATGTCTGCTCGGTCAGGAACTAAATGTGGTTCCTGCAGCGCTAACACTAACTCTTGTCTTCAGCCACGCTGACCAGCTACTCTGAGAACATGGAGCGCGGCGGCAAGCACGGCGAGGGCACACGGGGCAACCTGAAGCTGTGGCAGTCGCAGAAATCAGGCATGGACTCCTTCTTGTACCGCGTGGACGAGAACATGACGGCGTCCACCTACAGCCTCAACAAAATCCCCGAGCGCAGCCTGGAGAGCATGTCCTCCCACTCCGCCCACTCCATCCCTCTGTACCTCATGCCTCGCCCCAACTCTGTGGCCGGTGAGTCCCTCCCCGCCTCCTCTTGGAACCTCTCAAGCAGACATGCAGAAAAGTTGGCGTTTGGCGACGCATATTTCTGTTTGTTTTGCTCCTTCCAGACATTCTTTTCCTGCTTGCTTTCTTCCTTTGTGGTCTTTCCTGCTGCGCTACCAAGTATAAAAGTGTATTTATTGATTTGCGCTCACTTCGCACTGATTCTCTACTGGTGGGGTTGGGACCCAAAAGTGGTTCACGGATCCATCCTGGGTGGTCAAAAACGACATAAGAATACAGTATGAACGATATTTTACTCATCTTCCTCCTTGGTATATGTGCAGTGCGCAGTTATATGAGTCAATTATCTGATTTTGTGCTCTTTTTGGTATTTCATTTGAGTTTATGGATTATTTGTACGCATACAGTTATCGCGTTCTTTTTCATTTCCGACAAAATACTGTCATAAATTCTTCTAAAAAGCACTTTGGACATGTAAATATGTCCAAATTTTTTAAAATTTGAAATTTACAAAATACTTTTGTAAAAAAAAATAATATAACTAAATAAAAATGTTAAAAAAAAAATACAAATAGATACAAATTAAAGTGTAAAACTGTAAATAAATAAATACAAACAAAAATTATTTAACATTGTAAAAAATGTAAATTACTTAAATTAAATATAAAATAAAAACAAAAATGACTTGAATAAAAGTGTTAAAATAGTACAAATAAACAATTTAAATAACTCAATAAAAGTGTAAAAAATAAAATAAATACAAATAAAAACATTGAAAATGACTTAAATATAATGTAAAAAAATAAATAAAAACAAAATGCCTTAAATAAAAGTGTAAAAAAATAGTCTGTAAAAATACAAATGACTTAAAATGGTCAAATATCATTAAAAAATAAATAAATACAAAGATATATAAAAAAGAATTGCTTAAATAAAAAACTACAAAAATCATAAAGTATAAATGCCATGAATAGGTGTAAATAATTTAATAAATAATCCAAAAAAATAAAAAAAATAAACATAACTTAAAAATAAAAGGACTTAAATAATTGTAGCTCGGGACTTTTATGACCACTGAAAAATATGTTCCCAGGTTGAGACCATTTGAAAACCTAGGTAACCAAATTTGCTGTTTTGAGTTTTACACCAGCCAATCAGGCTCGGAGTCGGTTACGACCTCTGCTGGTGGTAAAATGCATTGCAGGTGCTCCTCATTGATGAGCATTCAATGACACCATCCATTTTGATGGTCGCAAGAGTCGCAGGGTCGGCACCAGAAAAATTTGTGTCTCCTGATGTTCACTTTCACTTCCGTGGTAGTGACTTTCCTTTTCTTTGGTGCACTGCCGCTTCATGAAATGTAAAAAGTGAACTGATAAGCGTACTTGTGCTGCGCACTGCTTGTGTTCTTCTACCGACTCGAATGGTATTGGAGACGCGAACGCTAGGAAGCGGAGAAGATGCAGCTTCATAAGAAAGACAGTCACACGCCGGACTGCAGCCTGGCGTTTTTTTGCGCTCGCTATGAGAGCAAGCAGTCAACCTGGAGACTTGATTATGATGGGAAAAGCAGCAGGCTGTTGATACAGCACAATTTCCTCTAATCCCTCTGTCTTTCTTCCTCGAAATCGGCACGTCGGGATTGAGCGATCCTTTGGGCTCACGTGGCAGCAGAACAACAGCAAAGAACACTTCGGGCGTTAACACGTTTTTATCCGCCCCTCCTCCACAAAAGCTTTCATGTGTGAAGGGAACGAGGGATGTAGAGGAAGGCGGGAAGTGATGAGGGAGGCTGATCACGTCAGGGTCACCAAGTTCCAGGGATTTTGAGTGATGTCCACTTCAAGATGGCTGTGGAAGCTGCTATCGGCTAAGGCATGTTCTTTGTTAGCGATTTCACGTGTCATTCTTCTGTTAGAGCGTCCAAAGTGCAGCATGGTGGGCCATATGCGCCTCGCTAATGTTATGTTATGGGGAAAAAAGTCAAAATATTATCAGAATTAATTACAACAAGAATATTTACAAGAAAAAAGTTGAAATAGGAAAAAAATTGGAAAATTAAAAGAAATGATGTCAGAAAGGGGCAAAAGCAGATGGACTTTTACAAGAATAAAGTATAAAGTCAAAAAATTGAGAGAAGAAAGTTCTATTCTGTCATGACAAACCTCTCAATTTTATAGGAATGAACAAATACCTGGAACATTACTAGAATACTGTCAAATATGAGGCGGAAATAGTGATATGCACGCTCTTAAGGCTGTGCAATTGGGGAATTAGTTGAAAGGGTGTGTCCAAAAAAATAGCAGTGTGGCATTCAATCAGTGATCGAAAGTGAAAAAACAGGTGTCAATAAGGGGTCCCCTTTTTAAGGATCAAATCAGCACTTGGATTAAAAAGTTGATTAGGGAGGGGAAAATTTATGAAGCGGTGCAAAAAATGTGGCTGTTTAGCTAAAATGATGCCTTAGAATGGAGAGCAAAACCAGAGACACGTGGCAGACAAAAATGTGTGGAAGAATAACCTGAATGGCAAAGGCTCGGCCAATGATCAGTTCCAGGCTGATCAAGGACAGGCTGGAGTTACCTGTAAGTACTGTGACGGAAGACGTCAGTGTAAAGCTAATCTATTCACTATAATCCTCCGCAAAGTACCTCTGTTAATAAAAAGGCATGTGCACAAGAGGTTACAATTTGCCAAAGAACACATCAACTGGCCTGAAGAAAAAAGGAGGAATATTTTGTGGACTGATGAGAGTAAAATTGTTCTTTTTGGGTCCCAGGGCCGCAGACAATTTGTGAGACGACCCCCAAACTGTGAATTGAAGCCACAGTACAGTGAAGACAGTGTAGCATCATGATATGGGCATGTTTCTCCTACTATGGTGTTGGTCTATTTATCCCATAGCAGTTTGCATATGTCAAAATACTGGAAGAGGTCATGTTGCCTTATGCTGAAGAGGACACGCCCTTGAAATGGCTGTTTCAACGAGACAATCACCCTAATCACACTAATAGACCATCCAAATCTTGGTTCCAAACCAACAAAATTCATGTTAGGAGTGGCCAGCCCAATCCCCGGACCTTCATCCAATGGAGAACTTGTGGGGTGACATAAAAAATGCTGTTTCTGAAGCAAAACCAAGACATGTTGATGAATTGTGGAATGTTGTTAAAGAATCTTGGAGGGGAATAACAGCTGAAAAGTGCCACAAGTTGGTTGAGTCAATGCAAAACAGATGTGAAGCACTTATACAAAACTAAATATTACTTTAGTCATTCACAGGATTGCAAAATCCGAGAAACAAAAAAAATTTGTACAAAATAGTTTTGTGTTTGTAAAGTCACCGGCAGATGCTGCTATTTTTTAATAACACACCCCTTTCGACTAATTGCCCAAATATTGGTTTAGTGAGTCACGGGATTGCCAAATCCTAAAAACAAAAACAATTGTACAAAATAGTTTTGTGTTTGAACACACCCCTTTCAACTAATTGCCCAATAACACAGCCTTAAGAGCGTGCATTGTGGAAATAAAGATAAAATATTGTGAGAATAAAGATAAAATATGACAAAAATAAGTAGAATTTTGGTTTTTTTGCCAGCAAGTGAAACATGGCAGACATAGATTGTAGAATATTCAAGTAATAGAATATTAGGTTGGGAAAAAATTACAAAATTATGAGAATAAAGTTAAAATATTGTGCGAATGAAGTCACAGTATTACAAAAAGAAACATAATTTTAGTTTTTTTGCTGACATTTTAAACAGAAATAGTTTGTAGAATAATATTATAATATTAATTAACTATATTAATTAATTTATATAATAATAATATTAGGTTGGGGAAAAGGTTAGACAGTATTATGGGAATAAGTTATAATACTGGGTGAATGAAGTCAAAATATTACAAAAAGAAATAGTATTACCTTTTTTTTTTTTGACATTTAAAAGTAAACCATGACCAAAATAGCAGTGTTATAAATAACATGCAAAATATAAACATTCTTATGCATTTCAGTCCATCCAGAGACTTATTGTATTCTAAAATTGTTGGTCGCGCTTCAAAATTACCACGTTTAGTTGCCTTCACTATTAAAAATATGAACATACGTTTAAAAATATGTAGCTTTCATGGTTCTCCTAGCCCAAAAGATTCCCGACCCTTGGTCTAAGGGATAGCGGGAATGTAAAAACACACAGAAATAGCGGCAGACACAAGCAAAGCTGCAGGCCCGCCACTGCGCTCTACGCCCTCCTAGGTGTCTAAATCAGCACCAGATCACTTGAGATAAAACCTTTCCATTTGGAGAGGTAGAGCAGTGTAATAGAATTTTATCCTGCTATCAATACTGGCACCTCCATTATTTATCTGGGAAGAAGCAACATTCACACCCACCATTGCTCGCCCTCGTATTAGTGATGGCGTAGAATAGGATGCATCTCCTTTCCTTCCTTCTCCACTTTCCTTCTTTCACCCTTCTTCCCTTTTGTCCTACCCAAATGTTCTTTTCCATGTCTCCTTTTTCCTTCTTCCTTCCTTTTTCCTTAATGTCATAATATTATGAGGAAAAATTGTCATTTCAGTAGCAAAAGGTGATATATATAAAACATGTTATTTTTCTCAAGTCTTAATGTTATGAGAAACAAACTAAAAAAATGAATTAAGTCAAAATATCATGGAAATAATATCAATAGGTACACTTAGAAGAAGTTGAAGTACATTTTTAAAAACAGCTGTAATTTTAAAAGAGGCAAAAGTCACAATTTTACAAGAGTAAACTTGTGATATTATGAGGGAAAAAATGACATCATTTTAGTAGCATAGTCTTGAAATATTTGAAAAAAATGTTTATAATGAGTCATAATATTATAATAAACAAAACAAATGTGTGGAAATTTAAGGGAAAAGTCATTTTATGAGAATATAGTCAAAATATGAAAAGAAAATTGTTGTATGCTAACAAGAAAAAAGTGACAATTTTACCAGAATAAACTTGTAATATTCAGAGAAAAAAATAATATCATATTGATATATAAAAATACATATATCATATTCTGGCAAGCAATATTATGAATGGTATAGTATTATATAACACATTATGAGAAAAAATACAGAATTATGTCAAGAAATTTACTTGGAAAACTTTTTTTTTTTTAAACAACAACAGCAAAAATTAGCAGAGAGGCTTTTTCACCTGAGATGCACAGCATATAACTTTTTAGCACTTTTTATGTTGCTGTACAAAAAATATCAAAATGGCAAACTTTCATCCTTTAATTTTTCAAGTTTTCCTGTCTTCCTGCGTCCAGTATCGTTTCCTTCCTCCTTTCTTCCTAACCTCTCCTCGTCCTTCCTCCTGCCTGCTGAGACACTTCCTTCATGCTGCATCCATGCAGACGTATCTGGCGGAGGAGCGATGAACGTGATGCGAGCAGACTGCTGCATTGCAGATAAACAAGATGAGCACACAGATTGGAATCCTCGCGTTCCAAGTCCGAATGGAGGAAACGCAGCAATGAGTTGTTGCTCCTCCTCCTTCTGCCTCCTCGTATAGCTGCAATGTGGAATCCCCTCATTCCCTCCTGGACAAAACCCACACGGCTCGTTTTTGGGCCGTTCCAAACAGGCTAGATAAGGGAGCCGAAGCCTTGCGGTCGTGGAAGCATGCCTCGAGCTACCGGAAGTGCACCAGGGAGATTTGGGATGTGCTGTTGTTTGCTAGGATGGGATTCAGAACTAGCTAAAGATGATTTGCACTTTTTCCCAACTGGAATATCCAGCACTTTGCGCTTTGAATTCCATAGCTTCTATCACAGTTTCTCAAAAACAGTTGACTACAGCCCATTATTAGTAGTATATTTCTGTCCTAAATAAAGCATTTTCAAGCATATAAAGGGGTAAATGAAGTAGAGTACAAATATAAGGCATTCAGATGACGCATTCCAAGGCAGTCATATCATGTGCAGTTTTCTACACTGGTCACTAGGTGTCAGTAATGTTGCATTGATTAGACAATCGCCACCACAGGAAGTACCGGCAGTAAAAAGAGAACAAAAACAAGGAACTCTCACTGTTAACATGTGTAAGTCTATATTATTAACTTTATATTCTTTTTTTATGTCGACTATTTTGGGGAATAGGAGTGTAAAGGTGACTATAGTGTATTATTTCGTGTCTAGAGGTCTCTAATAATAAATTTAAATGTTTATTTAGAAGATTTTCTATGTTCTAACTACCAAAACAATCCATTTATAAATAAGGAATCTTACTTGGCATAATGCACATATTTTGGTCTGGTCTGGAACGAATTAACCGCAATAAATAAGGGATGTACAAAGTGCATTTTAAAGGCATTTTATTAACAAATGACTTGGGACGTGATGCATGCATAAAAATAATAACAAAATAAATGTAAGGATTGCAGGTAATTCACTTATAATGCAATTCTTAGTACCAAAGAGGCAGATGAATAAAATATTGTTAATTTTACTGGGGGGAAAAAGTCAGACGTTGGTTGTGTATTCCATAGGTTAATGTCATTTTTGACTTGCTGATCTGTGACCCACCCAGGATGGATCTGCGACCCACTTTTGGGTCCTCACCGACCATTTGAGAATCACAACCATGAACATTGAGGGGTGGTCATTTCCTAAAGCGTTTTTAATTCATGTTAACAATAACATTTTTGTAAAAAATGTTATTTTTCATGCGTTTTATTTCACATGTAAATGCAATGTAGTTGAGACTCACTCAACAACGCCCCTGCTGGTTGCAGCCTAGCAGTGCACTCCATTCAGCCTCCATGTGCTTCAAGAGGTGTTTATGTTGATGAACTGGATTACTAAAATGTAATCCAGTTCAGGACTAAAGACAACATCTGCGATGTGAATATTTGAGAGCAAATGATCCGTTAGATGCTTGTTGTTTGTGCACGTGACGGCTAATCTGTCCATTTGGGAAAATCATTGAACTCATCCGTCCACGACATCCTCTCATGATTTTTATTCCTAATTAAAGCACTTTCAGGAAGAACCGACGTCGCCTTTGGTGGCTGTTTTCCACTTGGACTCCCTCGTTTGTCACCTCAGCAAGTGGGAGGTCGTGGGGGTGACAGCGGAATCGCGTGGGCGGAATCTAATCTCACTGAATATTGCCTGTGAACGATCAGCAGCCAGTGCTGACTTCATGAATAAGACATTCATATGCGTTGCTAATTAATCCTGAGAGGGAACGGGTGGGCATCTGCCGAGTGACAGACGCCGACTGGAGGGAATTCTGGGGCGGGGACGACTCAGGATCCCCCTGGAAGAGTTTGAGAAATGCCTCAGCACTGCCGCTTGCAGCATAGATGGCCATCTTGAAACACCTGATAGTGCTCTAAATGCACATTCAATTGTGTTTGTTTCTCCTCCACCACACGCTTGCAGCCACCAGCTCGGCCCACCTGGAAGACCTGGCCTACCTTGACGAGCAGAGACACACGCCGCTGCGCACCTCGCTGCGCATGCCCAGACAGAGCACCACCTGTGGGCCAGGCCGCTCGGGACAGGACTTGAGAGGTGTGTAAATAATATACACACACACAAGCATGAGTGCCGCATGTGTGCGTGGACAAAAGAGTTCCTGTTCAATGTCACGGACACTCGTGTCAAGCTTCAAGCCTCAAAGGCCAGCCGAGTGTGCTTCCTGCCTCCTCACCTCTGCGTCTTGAGTGCACGGCCGCCCGAGGAGGCAGCCGAAAAGTGGAGCGAATGTGGACTTGGGAGTGGATTTTTGACATCTGAGGTCCCTGAGAGAGCTTTTACGGCGCTCCCTTTGTGTGGCCTGTCACGATGACAAATTTTGCTGGACAATTTTCCTACAAATTATTGCTGATAAAGGATATTATTGTCAACATTATTTTGAGAGCATCTAATGATAATACAATTATGTTCAAAATAATAGCAGTGCAATGTGATTAACCAGATCAATCACTGTTATTGGTATATTTTTATTGTAATATGGTAAGTGCAGTAGATTCTCAGAAAACAAACAAGACCCAAACTTCATGATATGCACACTTTTAGGACTGTGCAATTGGGCATTTAGTTGAAAAAGGTTTTCAAAAAATTATTTTTATTTGAAATTACTTTTACTTTTTATTTGTAATTAATTATTACATTTGTACAATATTTTGTACAACCCTTTTGTACAAACTTTTTTGTTTCTAGGATTTTGCAATTGTGTGAATGTCTAAATTAATATTTAGTTTTGTATAAGTGCTTCACATCTGTGTTGCATGGACTCAACCAACTTGTGGCATCTTTCAGCTGTTATTCCACTCCAAGATTCTTTAACAACATTCCACAATTCATGAACATATCTTGGTTTTGCTTCAGAAACAGCATTTTTGATGTCACCCCACAAGTTCTCCATTGGATGAAGGTCCGGGAATTGGGCTGGCCCCTCCTAACATGAATTTTGTTGGTTTAGAACCAAGATTTGGCTGGTTTACTAGTGTGTTTAGAGTGATTGTCTCCTTGAAACAGCCATTTCAAGGGTGTGTCCTCTTCAGCATAAGGCAACATGACCTCTTCAAGTATTTTGACATATGCAATCTGATCCATGATCCCTGCTATGGGATAAATAGACCAACACCATAGAAGAAACATGCCCATATCGTGATGCTTCACTGTCTTCACTGTACTGTGGCTTCAATTCACAGTTTGGGGGTCGTCTCACAAACTGTCTGCGGCCCTTGGACCCAAAAAGAACAATTTTACTCTCATCAGTCCACAAAATGTTCCTCCTTTTTTCTTTAGGCTAGTTGATGTGTTCTTTGGCAAATTGTAACCTCTTGTGCACATGCCTTTTTATTAACAGAGGTACTTTGCGGAGGATTATAGTGAATAGATTAGCTTTACACTGACGTCTTCCGTCACAGTACTTACAAGATAACTCCACTGTCGCCAATTCATGTCGCCAGTCAATCCATTTTGATAGTTGTCTTCCATTTTTCCTGCCACGTTTCTCTGGTTTTGCTCTCCATTTTATGGCATTGAAGATCATTTTAGCTGAACAGCCAGGCATTTTTTTGCACCTCTTCATAGGTTTTTCCCTCTCCAATTAACTTTTTAATGAAAGTACGCTGTTCTTCTGAACAATGTCTTGAAGGACCTTTTTTCCTCAGGCTTTCAAAGAGAAATGATGTTCAACAAATGCTGCTTTCATCCTTAAATAGGGGTCCCCTGATTCACACCTGATTGAATGCCACACTGCTATTTTTTAACACCCCCCTTTCAACTAATTGCCCAATTGCACAGCCTTATGAGTGTGCATATAGTTAATGCTGGGTCTTGTTTGTTTTCTGAGAATCTACTGCACCTAGTGGTAACTTGTTTGCCATGTAGCAATACTAATAACAGTACTATATCTGGTTAGTCACATAGGACTGCTATTGTTTTGAACAATACTGTATATGGCGTTGCAATGCGAGTACACTGTATCAAAGGCAATAAACTTAAATTTCTCAAGAATACATAACATTGCAATTGAAATGTCAAGAGCTTTTCAATAAATCAAATGAAACAAGCAAACAACATTGTAAACAAAAATAGAGGCTGTCTTTGTTTCCCTACTCAGTGGGGTTAAAATAAAATACATTCATAATCAATGATGACGCTAATTTGCGTTTGTCTACCAATAACACAACACTTAGCATAGATCGTCCTACATTGGGTCGTTTTTAGCGTAGCCCCCCCGGCCCCCGGAAACTTCAATTTTTAGCCATCGGGGAAAAAAACATTGGGCAATTGGCAATATGGGCACTCCCGACCATTAGAGGGCAGCGCGTAGCGCGTTAGAAACAAGTAAAAGCATTATTGTTGAAATAATTACTTATTATGTATGCATTGTAAGTACAGAACAGAACACAGCAGCCATCTTGGGATTTGAAACTTGTTATCTTGTACTGTTAGCAAGATGTTTTCCTCGTCCTCCTCCTGCTGGCGGCTGCTCAGCCACCGTGAGTCATCCTCACCCGGTGAATAATTAAAAGCGTCTGGGAAGCCGGCCCCCGTCTGGCCACAGTGTCCGTGGTTGCGACGGAGGACGTGGGAAGTTATACCTTGCTGAATGTTGCCTGAGGGGGCGGAGGCTTCATCAGATTTTGAGCATCCGTCTCGCCCTAAAACAGTTCCCTGGGCCCTGCTTCACAGCATGGCAGCAATGTTTTCCTGAAGTACCTGCCGGCGCCTGTGATTTGTACCACAGCAGAGGATGGAAGCATCTTGAGTTAGCAGCACTTAAGATTTGCGTACATTTTGCGCTGACCGCATTGCATCACATCCTTTCTTTCATCCAAACCAACCGGCGTTACATCAGCAGCCCGAGACTGATAGAACCGCGGTTTGCGACGGCGAGTGCATATCTAAGTGGGCATCTCTTTCCTTTTCTTTGGTGCTGCGGCCTTAATTAGGATTCCTGGAAGCGCAGCAGTCTAGCAAGCAGCACTTTGGAGAAGTGCGCTGCAACGCAAGAATAGATCAAGAGCAATATCTGCTCATTATAGCACCTAGCCGCGCTCTTTAGCGAGCCAGCCGGAGCCATTTGCCGTGGACACTCACAACACTAATGCACGGCAGACGTCGCTGCCAGCAACACTCTGGCATGATGCATGATGCTTCTTTCATCCCTCAAGCACTAAACAGGCTGGAATATGGACACAAAGTGTACAGATACACCTTTGAGTCTATCCATGACTCACTAAGGGCTTAGATTGGGGGCCGTAATAGACATTTTAGACAGTCTATGCTATGGGGAAGACCCTTTTCTTTTGCCTGTGCAGAAGGAAAAACTGCATTATGACTTTGCTCCACCTTGAGTAATTTCACAAATGGACACATTTTCCCATAGACAGTCAAATTTTCTTCTCTTTGGATAGCGTGTATCCACCCATCCATCTTCTTACGCTTATGCAAAGTGGTCAGCATTCTAAGCAGAGAAACCCAGACTTCTCTCTCCACAGCTACTTCGTCCAGGTCCTCTCAGTGGAACCCAAGGCATTCCCAGGCAAGTTGAGAGACATAGTTGTTCCAACATGTCCTGAATGTTCCCCGAGGCCTCCTACCGGTCAGACATGCCCTGAACACTTTCCTAGGGAGGCGACGGGAGGCATGCTCACCAGATGCCGGAGCCACCTCATCTGGTTCCTCTCAAGTCAGAGGAGCGTCGCTACTCGTTTCAAAGTGCTTCTCACCTTAATGCTAAGGGAGCCACCCTACGGAGAAAACTCATTTTGTCCACTCGATCTTGTCCTTTCGGTCACTACCAAAAGCTCATAACCATAGGGTGAGTGTAGAAATGTTGTTTGAGAGCTTTGCCTTTTAGCTCATCTCCCTCTTCACCACAAAGGGCCGATGCAGAGTCCGCATTACTGTCGACGCCGCGCCAATCCACATATTGTCATGTTACATCGTTCCCTCACCTGTCAGGTACTTAAACTCCTCCACTTGGGGCAGGATCTCATCCCCAACCCGAAGATGGCACTTCACCCTTTCTCGGGCGTGAACCATGGACTCATGTAGAATGTAAACATGTCCAAATACTTTTTTGCATATGCTGGGCTGTAACAGTACTCCATCATTGCAGTCAAAAAACTCCTCAGTGGCAAAGCTCTGGTGGTGCACGAGTTTTACTCTGAAATCCTCAAGGCTCTGGATGTTGTGGGACTGTCTTGGTTGACACGTCTCTTCATTGTGTGGAAGTCAGGAACAGCACCTCTGGTGAGTTCCAACTAAAAGAGGGCGGTCACACTCCTCAGCCTCCCTGAGAAAGTCTCTTCCAGAGTGCTGGAGAGAAGGGTATATCTGTTAGTTGAACCTTGGCTACATGAGGTGCATCGAGGATTTTGCCTTGATCTTGGAACACTGCTTAGAACCAGCTTTTTACCCTTGCAAAGGTTCTGGAGGGTGCATGGAGTTTGCCAGTCAATTTGTACATGTGCTTTGGTGACTTGGCGAAGGCATTGCATAGTGTCCCTAGCGGTGTCCTGTGGGTGGTGCTCCGGGAGTACGGGGATGGAGGCACACTACTAGGTGCCATACGGTTCTTGTACAACCGGAGCAGGGTGGTTTGTATTGCCAGCAGTAAGTCAAACCTGTTCCCTGTGAATGCTGGCCTGAATTCTGGTCACAATTTTCATGGACAGAATTTCTAGAAACAGCCAAAGGTTCAAGGAAGTCTAGTTTCGGGGCTTTAGGATCTCGTCTCTGGTGTTTGCAGCTGATGTGATCCTGATGGCCTCATCAGACCTTCAGCGTTTACTGGGCTGCGATGAGACTCAAACCTTGAAATCTGAGGGCAAGGTTCTCATTCGGAAAAGGGTAGATTGCACCCTTTGGGTCGAGAGTGAGGTTTTGCCCGAAGTGCAGGAGTTGAAGTATCTTCGGGGTCTTGTTCAAGAGTGAAGGAAGGCCGGAGTCTGAGATTGACAGACGGATTAGTGCACAGTACCGTCTTGGTGAAGAGAAAGCTGAGTGGGAAAGCACCCGTCGATCTCGGTTTCCCACCCTCATCTGTGGTCATGAGCTTTGAATCGTGACCGAGAGAACGGGATTACAGATACAAGAGGCCAAAAGAAGTTTCCTGCCTAGGGTGGAGGTACGCACCCTATGAGATGGTGAGGCCCTCAGAAGAATCTGAGTAGAGCTGCTGTTCCTTTGCATCAAGAGGAGACAGTTGAGGTGGCTCGGGCATCTAGTCCGAATGCATCCTGAATGCATCCCTGGTGGTGCATCCCCCTAGCCGGGAAGAGGCCTCGGGGCATACCTAGGACATGCTGGTGGGATTTTCGTCTCACAGCTGGCCTCAATGTCCCCCCGGTGGAACTGGAGGAGGCCGGCAACCGGGAAGTCTGGACTTGCCTACTGAGAATGCTGACCCCTACACCCGGACTCAGATAAGTGGAAAAAAATGGATGGTTGCAGAACGAGCCGTTCTTACATGCAACTGGGAAGCAGTTGAAAGTAACTGGATCCTCATCTTTCCTCACTTCTAAGCTAAATCCTGATTCACTGATAGATTTGAAGCCTTTTCACAAAAGTAACGCAATAATTACTTTGCGTGGTAACTAATTACATTTCTGAAGGAGTCATTCTCAGGATTCCTCTCACTTCTTTGATTCTGCTTTGCTGCTCGCTCGTGTCCTCCCTTTGTCCTTTAACCTTGGCTTGTCTTCTGTTTGCTTTGCCTCAGCCTCGACCAACAACTCCCACGCCTGGCAGTCGCAGTCACGTAAGTCACCTTCACGTTCTTCTATGCTCCACTTCAGAGCCGTTTTTAAATCGAGTGGATTGGCGGCAGAAACGCTGCGGATTAACCTTCAGATGCTTTCAAGAAATACATGAAAAATTTGGAAGACACGTTTCATGATGAAGGTCTTTGAGATGACACCCAGAACCAAGGGATTAAATTTTATAGTACATAGCTGGATCATTTTAGCCTCAACAGGCTTGAATTTTGTGCAACGGCTCTCCCTAGTGGCAGAACACTAGGAAGAGCCGTTGCACGAAATTGAATATAGTAATATAATAATAGAAAATAACAATAGAAAATAAGGCATATGAGACATAAGTAAGAGATAATATAGACTCACTCATAAGTTTCTTCTTGGTTTTTTTTTACTTCCTGTTCTTCACAGTACTTCCTGCAGTGGCTATTATTGTGTTGTCAATGTAACATTACTGCCACCAAGTGTCCGTTGTAAACTACAACATAGCATCACATTTTTGAATGTGTCTTCTGAATGCCTTGTTTGTATTTTGCTAGCTTGAAAATGCTTCCTTTAGGCAAAATTTGAGGGATTACATTATAGTGTATTACTGGTAGGGCCAAAAATTACCATGGTGGGACGCCTTATTCCTGGTTTGCATGCATTGCTTTACCAAATCTCTGCCTGCCAGCACCAGTTTCTCATCTTCTAACCGAACACGTTCCTTCTATCCGACCTAGCAGTGCGTTTTGCTCCGTATCGGCCCCAGGACATCGCCCTCAAGCCGCTGCTGTTTGAGGTGCCGTCCATCACAATGGACTCGGTCTTCACGGGCCGGGAGTGGCTGTTCCAGGAGATCGACGCCCACCTCAACCGGCCGACCTGTGGTGGCAGTCGCGGCGTGGTGGTGGTGGGCAACATCGGCTTCGGCAAGACGGCCATCGTTTCCCGCCTGGTGGCGCTCAGCTGCCACGGCACCCGCATGCGGCAAATCGCATCCGATAGCCCGCAGTCCTCGCCCAAACGTAGGTGGAAATTCTATCTTTGAAAAAAATAGTCTTTGTGTTTTGATTTGATGAGTGTGCGTCCTGTCTAGATGGGGAGGGGCTCCCTCTCAGCCAGCCCCAGCCCACGCACGGCACCCTGGGGGGAGGCAGCTGTCCCGGCACCCCCGAGATGAGACGACGTCAGGAGGAGTCCATGAGGAGGTTGGCCGCTCAGGTATGCTCGGCATCTTTTTTTGATGGATGATCAGCACATGCAGGGATCTGATAAAAGTAGTAAATGAATGCTGTTTTTTGGTTAAATACAGCCTATTGTTAGTCATAAAATCATGCATATTTGAGCTAATTTGACTTTTTTTGTCAACCATGAAAATGACAAGATGAAGTACAAAACCAACAAAAGGCATTCAGAAGACACATTCAGAAATGTGATGGTGTAGTATTCAACACTGGTCTCTAGGTAATGTTACATTAATGAGCCACTGCAGGAAGTACTGGAAGTTAAAGGAAGAACTATTATTTGTAGTTTATTTTCACTTAAGTCTGCTGTATTGGGTAATAGGAGTGTAAATATGACTATTGGGGTTTTATTCAAGCCTAGGGGGCGCTAATGAAGTTAAGACGTACAGTATATAGAAGGTAATGAACAGGTGCTTTATGAATGTATCACATTTTTAAATAAGGAATCATGCTCGGTGGACTTATGACAGTCAAGTCTGCATTGTAAATGTGACTAAAAGAGCACCTCCGTGTGGTTCCTCACAGTCGTGTTACACTGCTTTGTGGCTTCTTGGAAGGTCTCATTTTGTCCAATGTGTGAGGACACCTGATCCACACACACACACATCCCCAGCCTGATGCATTATGCAGATGTGTTTAAAAAAGAAAAAACAACTTTGCCAGGGAGTCTTATGAAATATTAATACGTGCAGAATGCCACTTCCCAGCCAAGCTATTAAAACTTGTTAATTCTCCGCATTAATAATTGAGCTCACTCGCTTATTCACCCCAAATTTTTGTATTTTATTCCATTTTGGACATTTTTTAAAATGTCTCTCACTTTTAGTTTTTAAAATATTCTTTGTGATCGTCACCTTCCCCCTAACATCAGCACACACTGGAAGGTCTTTTTTTGTGCCCACCGACTGCTAGAGTAAATCATGCACCAGCACATGTTGCTGGCTTTAAAAAGTGACGCACAAACTTGCAGCTCTCGCACCAGCCCACTCCGACTCATGGCAACCGGAAGTGATGAATTATTAATAACAATCATCCAGCCACATACCTGACTCACTCAAAAAGTGCCTCCTTTGTCAGCTGTGATTCATTCAAACCTCCTTTTTATCTGATTCTCTGTCGCCCCCAGGTGGTGGCCTACCACTACTGCCAGGCGGACAACGCCTACACCTGCCTGGTGCCCGAGTTTGTTCACAACGTGGCGGCTCTGCTGTGCCGCTCACCTCACCTGGTGGCCTACAGGGAGCAGATGCTGAGGGAACCGCACCTCCAGAGCATCGTGAGTCTGCGCTCCTGCGTCCAGGACCCCCTGGCTTCCTTCAGGAGGGGGGTGCTGGAGCCTTTGGACACTCTTTATAAAGGTAACAGCACTGTGTTTTTAATGGAGGTTTGTGGGGAACATTGTGGTGATCTGCTTGTTGTCCAGAGAGGAAGATCAACTCCGAGGAGGACCTCGTCATCCTCATTGACGGTCTAAACGAGGCCGAGTTCCACAAGCCAGACTACGGCGATACCATCGTCTCCTTCCTCTGCAAAACCATCAACAAGTTCCCTCCTTGGCTTAAACTGGTGGTGACGGTCAGAACCACCTTGCAGGTCAGTGCCAGACTGGACTTAGACCAGTCTAGGAAGTTGCGGTCTGGTTGACGCCGTCGTTTGTCCCCTCGGCTGCAGGAGATCACCAACCCGCTGCCGTTTCACCGCATCTCCCTGGACGCACTGGAGGAGAACGACGCCATCGACCAGGACCTGCAGGGCTACATCCTGCACCGCATCCACAGTAGCCCGGAGATCCAGAACAACATCTCGCTCAATGGCAAGATGGACAACACCACCTTCGGCAAACTCAGCAGCCACCTGAAGACTTTGAGCCAGGGCTCCTACCTGTACCTCAAGCTCACCTTTGACCTCATTGAGAAGGGCTACCTGGTCCTCAAGAGCTCCAGCTACAAGGTGACGAGTTTGCCACCACACTGCATGTATTTACTTTATTCTGCCCCCCTTGTTTTTTTTTAAAATTGGTTTTCAGCACATTTTAATGGAAAAAAGAAAAAAAACAGCCAAAACAGTCAAAATATTAAGAGAAAAACTTATCTAACAGAAAAAGTACGAATTTTACAAGAATAATGTAATTATGTAATTGTATAATATCATTAAGTACCATTTTGGTATCACTTTTATATGTTACAGAAAAACAATTTTTTAAATATAATTTTGGAAAATTAGGTTGGGAGAAAAAATTACAGTGTTTTGAGAATAAAGTCAAAACATTAGAGAAATAAAGTCATAATTAAAAATAATTTTAGTAGCATACAGATTTTTGTAAGTGGTAAAATTCTATTATTATGGGAGTAAAGTACAAATATTGTGGGAATACTCCTCCCTGAGTCACCACCTTATCGTGGTGGAGGAGTTTGCGTGTCCCAATGATCCTAGGAGCTAAGTTGTCGGGGGCTGTCATGCCCCTGGTAGGGTCACCCATGACAATCAGGTCCTACGGGAGGGACCAGACAGAGAGTGGCTCAAAAGACTTTGATGATGAATCAATTAGACTTCGTTTTCCCTCGCCCGGACGTGGGTCACCGGGGCCCCCCTCTGGAGCCAGGCCCGGAGGCGGGGCACGATGGTGAGCGTCTGGTGGCCGGGCTTGCACCCATGGGGCCCGGTCGGGCACAGCCCAAAAAGGTAATGTGGGTCCCCCCTCTCATGAGCTCACCACTCGTGGGAGGGGCCAAAGGGGTCGGGTGCAAAGACAGCTGGGTGGCGGCTGGAGACAGAGGCCTTGGCAGTCCGATCCTCGGCTACAGAAGCTAGTTGTCGGTACGTGGAATGTCACCTCTCTGGCGGGGACGGAGCCTGAGCTGGTGCGTGAGTTGGAGAAATTCCGCCTAGATATAGTCAGACTCACCTCAACGCACAGCAAGGGCTCTGGAACCAGTCCTCTTGAGAGGGGCTGGACTTCATTCCACTCTGGTGTTGCCGGCAATGAGAGGCGACGAGCAGGGGTGTCAATTCTTGTTGCCCCCCGGCTCCAAGCCTGCACGTTGGAGTTTAACCCAGTAAACGAGAGGGTAGTTTCCCTACGCCTTCGGGTGGAGGGACGGGTCCTGACTGTTGTTTGCGCTTATGCGCCAAACAGCAGTTCAGAATACCCACCCTTTTTGGAGTCCTTAGAGGAAGTACTAGAGAGTGCTCCCTCAGGGGATTCCCTTGTTCTGCTGGGTGACTTCAACGCTCATGTTGGCAACGACAGTGAGACCTGGAGAGGTGTGATTGGGAGAAACGGCCCCCCTGATCTTAACCTGAGCGGTGTCTTGTTATTGGACTTCTGTGCTCATCACGGATTTGCTATAACAAACACCATGTTCAAGCATAAGGGTGTCCACATGTGCGCTTGGCACCAGGACACCCTGGGCCGCAGTTCGATGATTGACTTAGTGGTTGTGTCGTCGGACTTGTGACCACATGTTTTGGACACTCGGGTGTGGAGAGGTGGCGGAGCGGTCAACTGATCACCACCTGGTGGTGAGTTGGTTCCGATGGTGGGGGAGGATGCCAGTCAGACCTGGCAGACCCAAACGCAGTGTGAGGGTCTGCTGGGAACGCCTGGCAGAGTCCCCTGTCAGAAGGCGTTTTAACTCCCACCTATGAGAGAGCTTTGACCATGTTTCGAGGGAGGCAGCGGACATTGAATCCGAGTGGGCGATGTTTCGTGACTCCATTGTCGATGCGGCCGATCGGAGCTGTGGCCGTAAGGTGCCTGTTGTGGCGGTAATACCAGAACCAGTTGGTGGACACCAGTGGTGAGGGATGCCGTCAAGCTGAAGAAAGAGTCCTATCAAGCTGTCTTGGCCCATGGGACTTTGGAAGCAGCTGACAGGTACCGGAAGGCCAATCGGACTGCAGCCCTGGCGGTCGCTGAGACAAAAACCCAGACATGGAAGGAGTTCAGAGAGGCCATGGAAAACGACTTCCGGATGGCTTCAAAAAAAATTCTGGACCACCATTCGCCGTCTCCGGCGGGGGAAGCAGTGCACAGTCAACACCGTGTATGGTGCTGAACTCAACTCGAGATGTTGTTGACCGGTGGAGTGGATACTTTGAAGACCTCCTCAATCCCACCGATACGCCTTCCAACATGGAAGCAGTGCCTGGGGATTCTGAGTCGGTTTCGCCTATCCCTGGGGCTTAGGTCACCGAGGTGGTCAAAAAGCTTCTTGGTGGCAAGGCCCCGGGGGTGGATGAGATCCTCCCAGAGTTCCTTAAGGCCATGGATTCTGTGGGCGTGTCTTGGTTGACACGACTCTGCAACATTGTGTGGACGTCGGGGTCGGTGCCCCTGGACTGGCAGACCGAGGTGGTGGTCCCACTTTTCAAGAAGGGGGACCGGAGGGTGTGTTCTAACTATCGTGGGATCACACTCCTCAGCATTCCCGTTAAGGTCTATTCGGGGGTTCTGGAGAGGAGAATCCGCCGGATAGTCGAATCTCGGATTCAGGAGGAGCAGTGTGGTTTTCGTCCTGGTCGTGGAACTGTGGACCAACTCTATGCTCTCGGCAGGGTCCTTGAGGGTGCATGGGAGTTTGCCCAACCAGTCTACATGTGTTTTGTGGACTTGGAGAAGGCATTCGACCGTGTTCCTCGGGGAATACTGTGGGGAGTGCTCCGGGAATATGGGTATCGGACCACCTAATCCAGGCGGTTCGTTCCCTGTAAGACCGGTGTCATAGTTTGGTTCGCCTTGCCGGCAATAAGTCTCCATAATTTCCAGTGAGGGCTGGACTCCGCCAGGGCTGCCCTTTGTCACCGATTCTGTTCACTACTTTCATGGACAGAATTTCTAGGCGCAACCAGGGCGTTGAGGGGTGTCAGTTTGGTGGCCGCGGGATTCGATCTAGCTTTTTGCAGATGATGTGGTCCTGTTGGCTTCATTGAGCAGTGACCTTCAACTCTCACTGGACCGGTTCCCAGCTAAGTGTGAAGCGGCTGGGATGAGAATCAGCACCTCCAAGTCTGAGTCCATGGTTCTCGCCCAGGAAAAGGTGGAGTGCCATGTCCGGGTCGGGGATGAGGTCCTGCCTCAAGTGGAGGAGTTTAAATGGATGGATCGATATTGTGGGAATAAAGTCATAATTTTCCAAAGATGATTTAAGAAGAAATCAAATATGTGGGGTGAAAAAATAACAGATGGGGGTGAAAAAACGAGCAAAGACCGAAGTTCATCGTCATAATTTTATGACAAACAAAAATAGCTTAGTGGAAAAGTTATAATGTTATATGGAGTAAAGTCAAAATACTATGTAAATAAGAATCAGAAATATGTGAATATGTGAAATTAAAAACAAAAATAACAGAAATGTTAAAGTTATAATTTTATGACAATAAACTTGGAATATTATGAAGCACAATGTTGTCCGTTTATTTGCATAAAGTTGAAATATTAAAGAAAAATGTCACTGAAAAACAAAATAAAGAGGTAATTTTTGGAAAATTAGGCTGGGGAAAAAGTTATAATATTAAAGGAATTAATTAAAAATATTATGGGAGTAAAAAAGAAAGAAAACGTACAAAGAAGGAACTTGAAATATATGGACCATTTTTTAAAAAGAAAGGAAAAATTGAGGAAAAAGAGCAAAGTTCATACTATTAAGTTCAAAGTCCGGTTCGGGGGGCATTTGCGGCCCGCGGCTGTGTTTTTATTGGCCCGCAGCACATTCTAAGAAAAAAAACTAATAAAAACAACAGTAAAAAATGTTAAATCATCATTAGGTTTACAAGTATAAGGTCAAAAAGAAAAGAAATTAATATTATTATAGTAGCAGTTGCAATATTGCAATATTAAGGAAACAATACATTATTTGTAAACAAACAAAACAACATTTTACCAGAAAAAGGTCAAGTATTGTAGGAATAAAGTAATAATTATAATAATAATGATGTGGGGGTGTGCGGGGGGTGGGGGGAGGGAAATCAAGGACAATAGCAGTAGAAATTGTAAAAAAAAAAAAAACTAAAAAAAACATGAGAAAAAGGGACAAAAGTGCTGTAATTTTGCACGAATAAAGTCAGAATATTAAGAGAAAAAAGTTGTATTTTAACGACAAAAAAAGTTGCAATTTTACAAGAATAAACTTTTATTACTAAGAGCAAAAATAGTGTAATTTTAGTAGCATCAGGTTGAAATATTTTTCTAAGAAGTTGTAATATTGTGAGAAACAAAACAAAATAGTTTCTGGAAATTAGGTTGCGGAAAAAAATTAGAATATTATGGCAATAAAGTCAGCAGATTTTTAAAGAAGAAACAGCAAAAATGTGGGAAAAAAGTACGCTTTTCCACCTACATCACAAAGCTGAGATGCATTTCTTTCTTGAAATATGTTTTGTATTTACAAAATAGAAACTTTACGAAATATCAGAGTGGCGCTTACATCCTTTCATTTTTGACTACGTGGCCCTTGGTGGACGTCTGGAAGTTTGGACGCCCCCGCTTTATTCTGTGCTCGCTCGTCCCCTCCTCCTTCAGGTGGTTCCGGTCAACCTGGCAGAGGTGTACCTGCTGCAGTGCAACATGCGCTTCCCCACGCAGTCGTCGTTCGAACGAGCCCTGCCCCTTCTCAACGTGGCCGTGGCCTCCCTCCACCCGCTGACCGACGAGCAGATCTACCAGGCCATCAACGCCGGCTCACTGCAGGTAGTGTACGCGCTGGGGGAGGAGGAGGGGGTAGACGTCTCCGGCAGTCAAGCTAACGTGCTAATGTCGTGCCGCAGGGCACGCTGGACTGGGACGACTTCCAGCAGCGTGTGGACAACCTGTCCGTCTTCCTGGTGAAGAGGAGGGACGGCACCCGCATGTTTGTCCATCCTTCCTTCAGGGAGTGGTTAATATGGCGGGAGGAAGGAGAGAAAACCAAGTTCCTGTGCGACCCCAGGTGAGAAACCTTTTTTTTTTGTCGTTTGCTGCCACATCCACCCCGAATGGGGAACCGTGTGACGGATACACGGCAAACAGAGCCGTCCTCCGCTTATGAAACCATAACTTTGTCTCCGGGCTCCACGCTGGTATAGTTTTAACGAGCCATGAAACTGTGAATCAGACTTTGGCTGACGAACTAAATCTACCAATTCCCAAGTCAAATTCCCGTGTCCTAATATTTTTGCCCACTTCCCATATCTGGTGTTGGTTTCTGTGAATCGATGTGACACATTTACTGGGAGCTATCAATTCCGCTTTCAGCCCAAAATAGCGCGTGAATCATCTGCTGTATTGTGTGTGAGAGACGTGCGTCGCCACGTTAGTCACAGCAAGGTTATTAATCCCTCATGCAAGGAAGCCTTCCACGTTTTTGTGTTCGCTGCGCAGGAGCGGCCACACCCTGCTGGCCTTCTGGTTCTCCCGGCAGGAAAACAAGCTGAACCGGCAGCAGACCATTGAGCTGGGCCATCACATCCTCAAAGCACATATCTTCAAGGTACTCCCCTCTTGGTCTCCAACATACACAAACCCACCACGGTTTACGCCGTCTGTCTCTTCAAGGGCCTCAGCAAGAAAGTGGGGGTCTCCTCGTCCATCTTGCAAGGCTTGTGGGTGTCCTACAGCTCGGAGGGTCTTTCGGCCGCCCTCTCGTCTCTGCGGAACCTCTACACGCCCAACATCAAGGTACCTTTCACCCCGTTTGCACCAAGAATCACACTTCTTAAATTCCGAGCAATAGCCAGTGAAAATCCAGCTGGGTTAGCTAATTTTGGCAGAGCATGCTAATGCGGCTAAGTCGTCGTCACCACGTTCCCTCTTTCTGCAGGTGAGTCGTCTGCTGATGCTGGGCGGGGCCAATGTCAACTATCGCACAGAGGTGCTAAACAACGCCCCCGTGCTGTGCGTCCACGCACACCTGGGCTACATGGACATGGTGGCGCTGCTGCTGGAGTTTGGCGCCTTCGCCGACGCTCCCTCCGAGAGCGGCCTCACGCCGCTCGGCTACGCCGCCGCTGGGGGCCACCTGGCCATCGTGATGGCGCTGTGTCGTAGGCGGGCCAAGGTGGACCACCTCGACAAAAACGGCCAATGCGCGCTAGTGCACGCGGCCCTCAGGGGCCACATGGACGTGGTGAAGTTCCTCATCCAGTGCGACTGGAGCGGCGGGCTGCAGCACTCGCCGCAGAGCCAGCAGCAGGCCGGCTTCACCAAGAGCCACGCTGTGCAGCAGGCCCTTGTGGCGTCCGCCAGTATGGGCTACACAGAGGTAGGAGGGCCCGGATCTGACTTAGTGATACTCCCGCTACCCCCCAACTTCTTTGTGCTGACTTGTCTTCTCGTCGCCCCTCAGATTGTGTCCTACCTGCTCGACCTGCCCGAGAAAGACGAAGAGGAGGTGGAGCGAGCGCAGATCAACAACTTTGACTCGCTGTGGGGGGAGACAGGTGACTGATGCGTTGTGTTTTAACTTTGCTGCGGTGCAGTGACGGGGTCTTGTTTGGAGACTAGATGCAGGGGCATCAAAACCTCATTGTTTGTGTATATATATGTTGTGTGTGTGTGTGTGTGTGTGTGTGTGTGTGTGTGTGTGTGTAGCTCTCACAGCAGCCTCCGGTCGGGGAAAGCTGGAGGTTTGCCGCCTGCTGCTGGAACAGGGCGCCGCCGTGGCCCAGCCCAACAGACGAGGCATCGTGCCGCTGTTCAGTGCCGTCCGGCAGGGTCACTGGCAGGTCAGCGGCGGCTCGTGATCGCCTTTCACGTGTCAAACACAGCACAGGACTGACATGTGTTTTGTTCTTTGTCCGGGCTTGTTAGATTGTGGACCTCCTCCTCACACATGGCGCCGACGTCAACCTGGTAGACAAGCAGGGCCGCACGCCGCTCATGATGGCGGCCTCAGAGGGACATCTGGGGACTGTGGAGTTTCTGCTCTCCCAAGGTGACTTGTCCATTTTTGAAGTGTCATCTTCACAAGCGTAGAACACTTAGACTCCGCCTCTCGTTCGCCAGGAGCCTCCCTGTCCCTGATGGACAAGGAGGGTCTGACGGCGCTCAGCTGGGCCTGCCTCAAAGGCCACCTGCCTGTTGTGCGCTGCCTGGTGGAGAGCGGCGCCGCCACCGACCACGCCGACAAAAACGGCCGCACGCCGCTGGACCTGGCCGCCTTCTACGGCGACTCCGACGTGGTCGGCTAATCATTTGTATTATGTTTTAACATGTTAATGGTCGCAAATGCTCACACCCTCTTCTTCTTGTCCTCCAGGTCCAGTTCCTGGTGGACCACGGGGCGATGATTGAGCACGTGGACTACAGCGGCATGCGTCCCCTGGACCGGGCGGTGGGATGCAGGAACACGTCGGTGGTGGTGGCCCTGCTCAAGAAAGGCGCCAAGATAGGTGAGGAATGGTGCCGTACAAACACCAACGCGTGCCTGCCGCCATCAGGTCCACCTCCACCAGCATGACCTGCATGAGAGGCTCATATACAGTATTATTGATTATTATTGAGGAATCCTTGCATGAATGCTAAAAGTGACTAAGAATGAAAGTGTCATCACATGAACGCAGATATTCTCAGTTTGTCCTGAAAACGTAACCACAGTTGACTTTGCGGCGCATTATTTTTAATATCAGTTAGGAGCAATATCTGTTCCTCAGTACAGCGAGTCAACATAGTGATTGTCAAATAGGCTCAATCTGCCAGGACCCACTTTTATTTTTTGCTGTTTTTTTTACACTTTAAGTCATTTTTATTAGTATTCTTTTTTTTAAGTCATTTTTATTTTTATACGTTTTTTACATTTATTTTAGGGATGTTTTATTTTTAATATTGTTTTACACTTTAAATAATTTTTTAACACTTTTAAGTCATTTTAAAAATTATTTTTACACTTACTCATTTTTATTTTGTATTATTTTTGTACATATTTATTGAAGTCATTTTGTTATATATTTATATTGTGCACTTTGTCATTTTATTTGTATTATTTTTTGACACTTTTATTAAAGTCATTTTAAGAATTATTTTTACACGTACTCATTTTTATTTGTGTTTATTTGATATCTTTTTGACACTTAAGTCATTTGCAATTTTATTTCCTACACCTTTACGTCATCTATTTATATATATTTTTGTACTAGAATTGGTATTTAATTTTTTAAATTATATATATTTTTCATGTATATTATTATTGGTAATGTTTATTTTGTTTATTTTTTAAATTATTTTTCACACTTTTGTTTACTGTATGTCATTTTTATTTATTTATTTTTTTACTAAATATTTCCAAACATTAATAGACAAAGTTACATGTGTAAAGTGCATTATGGAAGAATTAATTGCTGCATATAGTCAAGGAATGGCAAAGAACCACAAAATCAGATCTTTCACTCATAACTGTGCAATGTGCTAATGAGGAAAATGACTCAAATATTGTGAAAAACAGAAAAAGCCAATCTTGCGTGTGTTTGTTCTTAAAATACTTGTCTTGTGTGAACCAAATTAGAAGCACATTTTTGGACAATCTGATGAAAAGTGAGACAGTGCAGAGAGAAAAACAAAAAAAACAATGTCATGACTTTGCTAGGCGTTCTGTCACATAGCTCTGACTTCATCCCAGTATCGCCATTAGAGGGCGTAGCTGCAAGGTATCAGAGGGTGATTGTTGTGCGTGATGCTAAATGAAGGTCTTTTTATCAACTCTCAGCATCCACACGCAATTTGTGAAAGCACATGTACGTCCTTTGATTTGCTAAGTGAGCAAATATGAGGGGCTTCATGCGCGCCTTGTGTTGTTCCTGTATGTTACCTGCTGCTCCCTCCCTCCATCGCTGCAGCTATTTGTGTTACTTGCTCTTTTCTGGCACGTCTTTCTCTCTTTTGCTCTCTGGGTTGCCCGGAGACGAGTTATTACCAGCGCTTGTGATGTTTTTTTGTTTTGTGTGTTTTTTTGGCCACAACTTCTCACTGCTGCTTTTATTGTGTTTCCTTTCTCACTTCTCCACCTCCACCGCCATCGCCTCTCTCTCTCGCTCTCGTTCCTTCTCTGTTTTCTCTCTCTCTTGTCCCGCACTCCCACACGCTCCTCCTCCTCTCACCTGTAAACCCCCCCGCACCCCTGCCTCTCTCTCCGGTCCCAGGATGTCAGACGCTGCCCAGTCGGCCCCGAGGTAAAGCCAAGGCTGTCGACTTCCCACCCCAGCAGGCATTTTGACAGCTCTATCTCCTCTCTCTGTGTTGTCTGTGTGGTCTAAGTGTCGGCAGGCCAGCTTAGCTCCCAAACACTCTCATAGGCGTTAGCGCCGACCGCGGCCTGGAGGTAGAAGCCCGAGGCGCTTCCTGGCAGCATGCCTTCCAGCCTCCAGCCGTCCCACGGATGCATGACAGCAACACTTAGCGTGTTTTTTTTAGCAGGAAATGCATGCACCGCATTGTAGAGCCACATATCGGGGTCAACACTTGCCACCATCCACCACCACCCCACCCACCTTCACCTCCACCACGCCACACACACACACACACACACACACACACACACACACGCACACACCTCCAGCAGCAGAACTTCCTCCTGCCTGCCTTGTGACACCTTTCATCACCGTGGTGTATGTTTGTTATGTGCTGATACTTGCATTTTAGCCGTATACGCTAGCTCGGGTCTAAATGTGTTTGCACCTCCCAGCAGGACCAGACAAAATATTTCAAGTCCAGTAGCGACTATTTCTCTACTGTGTCTTGTTACTCCTCCTCCATCCGTCATTTTCATCCCTGTTGTGATAACGACATGTTATTGTACCTCGCCTGGATGCATTGGATATTCTATTTGTAGCACAGCATTGCCTAAAAAGCTCCCATGTTGATGTATTGATGACGTTTGAACATAGAGTGCCCTCCACAAGTATTAGAACAGTTTTTCTTTATTTCCGCTGCTGATCAGATGAGATAACTCAAAAGATAGCAGCTTTTGTTTTGGTTGAGCCCCCTATTTTTCATGTGAGCAATTACACGTGACTTACAGGTGTGTTGCCGGGGTGTGTCCTACCGTATTTCTCACTCCATCAATAGTTAGCACCGGATGTCTACACGCAGTTTCACACTAGATAGAGTCGGTTTTCCCTGGACATACTGCATTTAGAGGTGAACACAACCTGAAAACCAACTCTGGTTTTCACCAATTAACACACCTATGCATGTAGAGGTAAAAACAACATGAAAACTGAATCCATTTGGTTTTTCTTTTGTTTTTATGAAAACCAGAGAAAACACTTTTTGTCTAGTTTTCATGCTGCTTTCACCTCTAAATCTCTAGGTGTGTTTTGTTGCCCAGGTGTGTCCTGTTGCATTACCTATTCAATGAATAAGTAACATTGAATGTTTCAGATTGAGTAGGGTAGGTTTTACTGGTTTTTAACATTTACAAGTGAAAAGAAAACATGACAACTGACTCTCTTTTTTCACCCCATAGTGTACAGTTGTGATTTATTGCCCAGGTGTGTCCTATTACATGCATATTCAATGAACAAATAAAACTCAATGTCTCAGTTGCAGACTGGGTGGGATAGGTTTTCCCCATCTAGACCTCGTTTAGAGGTGAAAACAAGACAAAACAAATTTTATGCTTTTGTCTTGGTATGTACATAAAAAAACAAAAACACTATTCACTAGCTTTTTCTATGTTGTTTTCACCTCTAAATGTGTGGGTGTTTTTTGTTGCCCAAGTGTGTCTTATTGCGTGGCTTAATCAATAAATAACAATAAATGTTTACGCTCACTTTGGATAAGATCGGTTGTGCCTGCACACTGTAGACTGCATTTAGAGGTGAAAACAACATGAAAACAAGAGGCCTGTCAATGGGTGATAAACAAGCAGAAGGTGATGACAGATTTAGAGTAAAAGCTGCAAAGAAAACCCAAATGTTTTCAGGCTAGAGCAATAATAAAGAAAATGACCTCACTGTTTTAATACTTTGGGAAGGCACTATAAAGGTGGTTGATGCCACTGTAATGCATCACTTGGCCACAAGGTAGCGCTCTTTGACTTGGAAAAACCACAAGATGTCCGGTGGGGCACATTATGGTCATCTACTACCATGCATTGTTATTATTAATGTTTATGTGTGTGTGTCTGTGTTTGACTGCTCAGCCTTCTGTCCTTTGCTACCTCGTCTCATTGCGTACGGCCAGACGTCATTGTCACTTTTTTCCCGTCCTCCTTTGTGACACAGGTCCGGCCACGTGGGCCATGGCTACCTCCAAACCTGACATCATGATCATCCTGCTCAGCAAGCTCATCGAGGAGGGTGACGGCTTCTACAAGGTGCGCACTCCTTGTGGCTTATTTGGCACCCTGTGCGGCTGGTTTGTGGTCTGTCGGGAAGCTGGTACCAGTTTTTCGTTTAGTAATTAGCGCTACAGTTTGGGTGGACCGTATTACACGAACAGAACAAAACAGACACACAAAGAAGTGCTTTATATGCGTTGCAAACGCACTATTACGAAGGTTGGAAGTAATTCAAGACGGCCATCCGTTTGTCGCTCGGTGGAGCACGTCATTATCCACATACAAACCGGCACCGATATGATCCAGGATCACTATGCCCACATTTAAACGCTTTGCTCTTTGGGCTTACGCTTTCAGAAGGGGAAGGTGAAGGAGGCAGCACAGCGCTATCAGTACGCCCTCAAAAAGTTCCCGCGCGAAGGATTCACCGAGGACCTCAAGACCTTCAGGGAGCTCAAAGTTTCGCTCTTCCTCAACCTGTCCCGATGTCGGAGGAAAACGAACGTAAGTTCACTGGGAATCTTTAACCAAAACGTGGGCTGGATGTAGTTCAGCGGTTGTTGTCTGGTGTCCACCAGGACTTCGGGATGGCTGAGGAGTTTGCCACCAAGGCTCTGGAGCTGAAACCCAAATCCTATGAGGCCTACTATGCCAGGGCCCGGGCCAAGCGGAGCAGCAGGTACCGTCTTGGTCTGGCACATTCTCAGTTTGCTACTCGTCCTCCGTGTGCTAACTTTGTGGTCCAACCAATTCACAGGCAATTCCCCGAAGCCTTGGAGGACCTGAGTGAAGCCATAAGGCAGTGCCCCAACAACCGAGAGATCCAGCGGCTGCTGCAGCGTGTGGAGGATGAGTGCCGTCAGCTGAGCCAGGGCGGGGAGCACCAGCAGACGGACCTAGAGCTGGAGCCTCCCCCCTCACCTCCCCCCACACCTCCCCCAGAGGAGGAGGATACGCTGTCCATCTCCATGCCTCTGCCCCCACCCCCGGAGCCCCGTCTAGAGGACATGGAGCCTGTCCAGGACCTCTTTGAGGACGAGGACTACCTGGAGCAGGAGCTGGAGGCCATGTCTATGGGCCTGCCTCCACCGGAGTCCCTCACTAATCCCTCCAGCCTTCCCATTATACAGAGCCCTCCACTGTCCCCCACACACCCAGACCAGATCTACCTTGCTGGAGGTTCTCCGATGGGCCAGCCTTACGAGTACCACCCCACCTCGTCCTCCATGTCCTCGCCGACTCGCGGCTCCTATCAGACCACGCCACCCTCCCTCTCTCCGACGCATCACAACTCCCATTATCGACACAGCCCTCCCCACACCTCCCCAGTGCACCAGCCGTCCTACCGCTTCAGCCCGCCCCCAATGGGCGGCCAGGGGATGGACTACCATAGTCCGCCGCCCTCGCCTCTGCGTCGGGCTGCCCAGTATAGAGCCAGTCCACCTGTGGAGAGTGTTTGTCTCTACAGGTCCCAGTCTGGCTCGCCTGTGCGCTACCAGACAGAACAGCATCCTGGCCGCCCAAAATCGCCCCTGTCCAAGATGAGTAGCCAGCGGTCCTTCCAGCTCAGCTCACAGCCCTCCTTGTCGTCCCAGCACCACCAAGCCCAAGGCCTTCGTCTGCAGCCCTCCATCGCCCAAATTGTGCGCACAAACCAGCCCAGCAGCGTGATGGGCAACAGCGGCTATGGGGGCCAGATGGGCCACTCCATGGGGAATCGCTACCCGGGCGGCTCGGTGGATGTGGACAATCGACTGATATACCAGCCTTCACTGGACGGGCGCTCCATGTCCCAGGTGCAGGCCAGCATCAGCTCTGGTGCCCTCTGTCAGCACGGCGGCCGAGGAGGGGTCATGGAGTCAGGCCTGTTAAAGGATGAGCTACCCCAGCGCCCCTCCTCTGCCTACCGCGCCAGCAGCGGGGCCCCGGCCGGCATGCGTTACAGCCAGACACCTCAGATCAGTCGCAGTCAGTCGGCCGCCTACTACCCGGTTTCTGAGCATGTCCTGGAGCGCGCTAACGCCATGCCCCCCTGCCAGCTGGGCTCCCCCGAGGTTCCACATATGGTGAGACGTCCTGTTAGCGCCAACACCACTGAGATGAAGCCGCACGTTCCCACACCCAGGCCCCTCATACACTCCCAAAGCGTCGGTCTTCGGTTCTCTCCCTCTAGCAACAACATCTCCACTGGATCCACCTCCAACTTGGCGCCGAGCTTCAGACCTTCAGAGATCCCCTTGCAGGCCGCCTATGAGCGCCCCTGCGATGACATCTCGCCCATTTCTCCCTCGCAGGGTGGAGGGGGGCTGTATCAGGGCGAACCCCCGCGTTCTCGTAACACTCCCTTCATGGGCGTCATAGACAAGACGGCGCGGACTCAGCAGTACCTGCACCAGCCCTCACGGTCTCGTGCCATGACGTCCATGGACTCGGCCATCAGCCCCACCTCGCCCGGCCAGCTAGTCCAGCAAAGCTCCACCTACAGCCCCCCAACCTCTCTTGGCAACATCGCCTACTACAATAAGACCAACAATGCTCAAAATGGACACCTGCTGGAGGAGGAGTATTACTCCCAGACTCCGCCCCCCTCGCTGGGCAAGCTGGCCAACGGCTCGCGCGGCACGGGTGACATCCTGGAGCGGGTGAGCCAGGTGCCCACCTACCCTGACGTGAAGGTGGCCAGGACTCTGCCCGTGGCGCAGGCCTACCAGGACAACTTGTACCGCCAGCACTCTCGGGACTCCCGCACCCAGGGACCCACCTCCCCCATCAAACCAAAGAGACCGTTTGTGGAGTCCAACGTGTGATTGGACCGCCAGGAAATTTTCAGGCAGCAGCAGCGGGACTCAACTTGACACTTGAAAGGGTCTTGGATTTGACCAACTTCAACATTTAATAAAACGCTCCAGGTTGGGACGGCGACGAACGATGCGCTTCTTCCAAAAAAAAAAGCTGAGCGGCGCCACGTGGGGCAGGGACTGGGGGGCGACTTCGGAGACTCTTCATCTGGTGTTCTTTCAAAGTGTGCTCATGACCACGGTTGCTCGATGTAATACAGTATTCTATGACCTATAGTGTACATGGCTCCCGAATACACACAACGCAGTACTTATAGAGGAAAAACAACAATATTTATATTAAGTTATGAATTGTACATACAGGTCAAAGGAATCATAGTTGCCTTCGTGCCGCCACCGCCTCCGCCGCTTCTCGTACAAGGAGGGACCGACGCTCGTCGGAATCCAGAATCGAATCGGGTCTCAAGCTCATGCGTCGCTTTGGCTGCTGGCGGAAGGAAGCGCATGAATGTACCTTTTTAGCTGCAAAAAAGAGCAGAAAGTGTGGCTGAAATCCGAGACCCTGGTCCCTCCTGGTGTTGCGATGTCTACCTATCCTCGCCTCCTTTGCTTTCCCCGCCGCCTGCTAGGTTGCCGACGGCGCGGCGCATTTTTATTTTTCTATCTGACTCGCGGAGAAAAGGGAGTTTTGAAGACGATGAAGATGTATAGACTTTCTAGCACAAGTTGTACATAACGGCCGCCTAAAGCTAGATGATGTTTTGGACTTTGGAGCATCTAAAAGTCAAACGGCAGTTCCACCTGGTACCGGAGATGTCCCACTTATCTTTACCGAGATGTGAAGGGTGTGTGTGCGTGCGTGCGTGCGTGTGTGTGTGTGTGTGTAAATAGTCTGATGCATGTTCTATTCTTAAGCGGGAACAACATGCAGGCTGGCGTGTCCCTCATCATCCCCCCTGAAAGCCGTTTCTTTTCTTATTATTTCCTTGGCGTATTTGCTTGCTGAGCAGAGTTCTCTTGTCTGTACATCTGTACATGTGAGCTTTCAGATCGCTGTGTGGAAAAAAAAAAAAAAAAAAATAAAAAAAACAAACAAAAGTTCAACAGAATGTGTTTTTATCTGTGGCAGGGGGTACGTGAATAAAAATCACAAACATTTTGTGCCTAACACTCACAATTATGAGTGCGCCTGAACACCTCACGGCGGGAGGGGAAGCAGTCGCAGAAAGGAGACGTTGCTGTGTGCACATCACATGAACAAAAAAGTACTTTTGTGCATTGAAAGGGTTTCATCTTGAAGATTTCACTTATATTGGTGTTCCAGTGCCCACCCCACCCCCTGAGCAGGGATACCCCCAAGTTAGCGTTGGTTGGATGTATTTTGGTGTTTATCATGATTGTTAATTTTCCCCCTTCATTTGGGTATTAAATATGCAGACTTAAACGGATCCCAACATCAGACTGGAATGAAAGATTTGTAGGAGGCTAACTCATTTTTATGTTTTATTTATCGGTGCTCATGTCAGACTTTATCAAAATACGCTTTTATTTTTTGGTTGTCCATTTTGTTTAGTTGTTTGTCTGCAACAAGGGTTCCCGAACGGTCTATACCTGGCACCCTCGTTTTACGTCGTGACCCAATTCTTATTTGTATGCTTTTATTATTGGCTTTATATTTATTTTCATTTTGTCATTTTTATTTATTACAATCATTTTAATTTGTCTTTATTTGTACTATTTTTTTACACTAATTTCTTTGATTTTCTTTTTTTTGCACTTATGTTTTGTGTGTTTTGATTGTTTTTATTAGTCATTTTTATTTGTACTTTTAAAAATGTTTACTTGTTTAGTAGTTTTTTACTCATAAATTGTGTTTTGATTGTATTTAAGTCTTTTTTTTAGTTTTTTTTACACTTGTTATTTTTTTTATTCACATTTTTCTTTTTTTTTTTAACTTTTAAGTCATTCTATTTTTTTTTTTTTTTTTTACTTTTGTCTTTTTTTAACAAATGTTTTTTTAATGCCCATCTTTTGAAACATGGGGACATAATTACATGTCCAAAGTGCATTTTAGAGGAAACTATGAAGGCCTTTTGTGAAGAAAATCATAACTCCAAGCATACAAATAATCCATTGAGTATCCAAAAGAAGACAAAATGAGATATTTCACTTTAATTGTGCAATGTACATGCCAAGGAGGAAGACGACTACACTGTCCCAATGATCAATTTACTTGAGAACCACTGGTGGTCAAAGCTATAAATAAATATTCAGAAAAAATCCAACTACAGCGTAAAAATCATGTACAGTTAATATTAATATTATTGCCATCCCCATCGTGAAAAAACGTCCTAGTCCCTCTTCTTGCGTGTCACAAGGTGCACCAGTCCAGGCACCAGCGCCATCACGATGGGAGGTGCCGCGGCGAACTTGGCGAAGTTCAGTGAGTAATAGAGCGCCGGCGGCTGCAAAGGCAGCGGCAGGTGGTACAAGTAGTACAAGCCCACGGACGAGAGGGACAAAGACAAGGCGTGTGGTCCCCGCGGAAGACGCCAGCCGCCGGGCTTCCAGTACTCGGCCAGGCCCAAACCCAGCAGGGTCCCGCAGTCCCGGGTCAGGGAGGAGAAAGGGGCCACGTCGGAGCGCAGCCACTCGTCGCGTTGGCACCACTTCTTGGCCAAAGCCAAAGACCTACAATAAGACAGGGAAAGACAGAGGCAATGTTTTATAGATTGGCACCCCCAGGTGGCGCTGTTTTGCCTTGTTCTTCCTAATAGTTGTGAGCCTGACATGTTCTATCACTGAGTAGAAGAACCCCAACACATGTTATATCACTGCAACTGCTAACATTCTGTGTAACTGTGGCAACATCATTGGCAAACAAAGTGGAAAACGGCCACTTTATTAGGAACCCACCCGCCCAGCCAGGTCATAACAGGCTTTCCATTATAAAACTCACCAGGAGAGGTCCATTCCCAGGTGCTGCATTCCAAGGTAGAGCACCATAGCGCCAGCTAGCAAAGACACGCTGAGACTAAAGAAGAACAAGAGGGGGCGCCCTTCCGGCACCCTGCGGTTCAGAACGATCCCGACCAGGAGACCTGGAAGGGGGAAGATCACGTCAGACGTTAAAGACAGGTAATCCATAATGTTGGGCTTGAGGCTTGCCCCGTTCCGTATGTAAATTCATTCTGGGTAAATATGCCGTTGCGTAAATAGCCCTGCGGGAGGCAAAGAGAGGCACAATTATTTCCAAACCTGCAATGGAACCAGAAACGACCTGGTGTGGGAAGTGGGCCAGAATAAACACTCTGGAGATGCCAACCACCAGCAGCAAGGCGGCGTAGAGCAGGAAGGGAGTGGAGGACAGGAGGGTGCTGCAACACAAAAGGAGAGCATGCGTGGAGTTCAAAGACGGTGTTCTGTTCGTTCCCAAGCGCAACCTGCGGGTACGCGTGCGCAGGAAGGAGGCCAGGGAGGACGCCACCACCCACCACACCGCTGCCGTAACCATGGCGTGTCCCGATGGACTACCTGGAAGCAAAACACACACACTTAGGAAATGAATGACCATTAAAACCACCGCAGCTTCCCACCTGGTCCGTTTTCACAGGTGGTGGAGAACTGCTGGACTTTAGGTTGCTGGCCGTCAAAGACGTGGGATTCGCCAATCCACCAGTACGGCCTTTCGCCAAACAGCACCCTAGAAATAAAAGCCACACCACCACATTAGTAGTGTCAGGAATGTAAACAATATTATTGTCTGTGCAATCAATTCTACGTGTTTACAGGTTAATGACGGACCATAAGTGATGTATTTTGTAACTTAATGTTCTTTTTCCTCATAAAATTATGAAGTTACAACAAAATCCTCAGAATTACAGCAGGTTGTACCATTTTTATCCCAGCTATTTCAACTCTCTTCCTGTAAATTTTCCTTTTTCTTTCATTTTTTTGACTTTTATTTTGTGTTACGTGCTGGCGTTGCCTTTTTTAGTTTTCTTGTTAAATTATATTTTTTAGAGTGTGCCTGCATTATGACACACTGACTAAGCATAATTGGTGTATCTTCATGTGAAGAAACGGACACTGGTTTCTCTTGGGAAACAGGCAGACGTGTGGTGCGCAAGACTGCACAATACAGTTTCCGTAAAACACCATGGGCGAGCATGGCTGCCATTTTAGTAAGCAATCTCCCCATACTGTACATTTCTATCGATGTCTTCGGAATATTTCAATAAACAACAATAACAATGAAAAATACCTAAATTGTAATCATTCCCAACAAAAAACGCAAACCAGAGTTGTCCAGGGTAGCCCAGCTGGCTAGCTTACCAAGATGGCGGACGTCCCACTCCATTGCTCGTACTTTCGAAAGAGTACCCGATCTTACACAGCGCGTTCACATGTCTTTGGCAAAACAAACGGATTACACTTTGCCTCTCACTCGGCTCAATGGAATAAAACGATTCCTTACGTCACAGCCGTGTATCGCCCTTTTTTATAATATGACGTGCCTCTAATAATAAAATAGGATGTCGTCACGGTGAGACCAAATGACATTAGTTCCACCTGTGCGTGTTTCACTGTAAACAGTACACAGTCACCTGGGGGACCATCGCTGAAATACAGAACAGTTTATGTACTTTTCAAAGACGCGCATTGCATAAAATAGCAATAAATGCAGCGCGCGCGACGAGTGATTGTTTACAAACTGCGGAGCTAACGCAAACACGCGCGCGAATGGGACGAGTAGTTCCAGAAAATAAAGTGCACGTGCGGGAAAACGTTACAAAGTGTCGCTCTCACCATTTAAGCATCAGGTTGAGCCAGTCCGCCAGGGCGCCCACCCACAGCACCGCCACGCCGGCTCGTCGGTTGGCGAAATAAACGAAGGGGAAGAGCAGCAGAAAGGCCGCCTTGGGGTCTCCGACGTGGGTGATGACCAGCCACAGTTTCTCTAAGCTTCTCGTCTCCTGCTGGAGACTTTCCGCCATCCTTATGCCGTGCGCGTGGATGCTCTCCATCCCCGAGACGTCAGCGCGTGTAGATACTTTCCTTATAATGAAGAAACTGGCTGCACATCTGTCACATGTCCACTAGAGGGCGCTCGCAACGTCGACAACCCCCATGAGAGGGAAAAACGTCACAGTTCGCCGTGAATGCGTGTGACGATATGTAATGTGTTAATTACAAAGCACGCTCAGTCGCGATGTAACAGAATGACGTGCGGGCTTGGTTTAATTTAGTTTGGCGGGCATCATTGGGAGGATGCGGCGGCGCGCGACGTACGTCGACACGCCCCAGTACGGCATCACGTCGCGCTACGTAAGGCACGCACGCACTCCGGTTTGCTGGCGGAGAAGATGGCGGCTCCTGGACCGGGGGAGTATTTCAGCGTCGGGAGCCATGTCTCTTGCCTCACCTGCCTGGGCCAGCGTCTGCAAGGCGAGGTGGTCGCCTTCGACTACCAGTCCAAGATGTTAACGCTGAGTATCCTTTGTCTGTGTGCCCGGGCCGGGCGGCGGATGGCCGGCTGGCCTGGCCCGCTGCGAGCGGCCTGTCGCCGAAAACATGTCAAATAGTGCTCCGCGCAGGCGTAATTGGCGCTAGCTGGGCTCACGCGCAGCTTTGTGCTTTTTTGAAGCGACAGCGTGTGCCCTTCGGCGGGGTTAGTCCTCGCTGGGCTTGACGGTTTGTGCGCTTCCAGGAGTGGATGTGTTTTGAGTCTGCTCATCCACGGCACGGATCACTATCTGGCAGCGTCGGGCATCATGGCTGTGTGCTCACGGGCACAGGGCGATGCTAGCTAGCATGCTAACGCAGGTGTCCCCCTCCTCCGTTTCTCCCGCCTTTACTGTTCCTTCGCGTTCTTTAAAGTTGCCACCTCTTTCCAAAACGAAGTACGAGTGCACCGGCTGGCGGTTCGTCCTCCGTTCATTTTTGCTCCGTTGAGGGCTGCTGCTCCACAGCTAGCCCGCTTAGCGTGCTAGCTAGGGCTCGGTCAAGCTAGCAATGGCAGCTAGCGTCACCAACACTGTAGCGCCCTTCACTTACTCGCCCCTACCATGTTGGAAAATGAGTTTTAAGTGTGTGAAGACACAAAGGGTCCTCCTTTGAGCCGCTAGCTTCACGCCCTGCAGTCCTCTGCGTGTGTTGGCGTGCAGGGTGCTCACTCTCGCATTGTGACAGTTGCCAACGTTTGGCATTTCATGTGCGCGGCCGTCCGTGTTACTTTTGTGACCCCCGCATCTGCGGTGCAAAGCTCTAACAAGTGCATCCAGATGTTGCCAAGCGCAGGCTTGACTGACAGGTCGTTCGGGATTTTAACGCGCAGTCCTGCCCGCCGGGACGCCGCCCAGACGCTCCTCGTTCTGATGTTCCGCTCCTTGACTGTAGTCCTTTTCCCCAGAATGTGCTTCCTCCAGCGGCAAGCCTAACCTCAACGACGTCATCCTGATCAACTTAGCCTATGTTTCCGAAGTGGACATAATCAATGACCGCACTGAGACTCCGCCCCCTCTAGCATCGCTGAATGTGAGCAAGGTAGGAGCATTGCTAGTTTTTTTCTCCAAATACTCAATAATGCTGAATCTGTGCATGCTTGGCCAGTGTAATGTGGCGAGCGTCAGTTTGTGCAATCGGCAGCGCGTGCTCGTACTGGAACAAGGCAGCTGATGCAAAGGAACGACCTGTTAGTGTGCAATCTTGAGGTTAAAGCACAACATAATACGTTGGGAATAATCATTTTTAGCCACCGACTGTGCCGAGTTTTGTTCCTGCGACAAAAACAGAAGTCATGCAAGCTGAGGCAACAGTGCTTCAGTACTTGGTTACTGTAGCAAGCTAATATTAACCTAATATTACAATGTTTTATGTAGGTATAGGGTGTCCCAAGTATGGCCCGTAGGACATTCTAAACATTTAATTTGTCAAGAAAAATGGGCGGCCAATTTACAGAGCAAAGTGAAAATGTTAGGAAGGAAAAAGTAATTAACAGGACATTTTTGTCATATTGTAAGGAAAATGTCATTTTAGTAGCTTGATGTTGAAATATTGCGTTTTTGTAAATGAGAAGCAAATAAAATTGTAAATTTTTAAGGGTGTAAAGTCAAAATATCATGTGAATAAAGTCATAAGCATGAGGGCAAAAATAGAAAAACAGCTGTAAGTTTGAGAACAAAGTCAAAATATTAAGAAAAAAATTACAAAAATAAACTTGAGGAAAAATGTCGTTTTAGTAGGACATGCCACTAAAATAAAATACTACAAATAGTTTTAAGTCATAATATTATGAGAAGCACAGTTTTTGGAAAATTGAGTGGCAGAAAAAGTTGTGTATAAAGTCATAATTACGAGAAGAACATTTACAGGAGGAAAGTTGACAGCAGAAATGGTACCAGCGTTTGTTTAATGAGAATAAAGTCATTGAAAAAAATTGTCATTTTATGACATCACTAATATCATTTAAGTAGCTTAAAGTTGAAATATTTAAAGGACACTTTTAAACTAAACGACGAATGAAAGTTGTCATTTTTGGAAATTTCGCTTGTGGAAATTTTTATAATATTGTTGGAATAAAGTCAAAATAACGGGAAGACATTTTCCAAGAAGAAAGTTGAAATAGTTGGAAATAAAAGATAAAACAGAAGTAATTTTATGAGAATAAAGTCAAAATAGCAAGCGAAAAACTTATTACTATATACATTGAGGTAAAAGTATCATTTTAGCAGCATAGTTGAAATATTAACGAAAAAATATTGTTTAAAAACAAAGTTGTAGATTTTGGAAAATTAGGCTGTGGAAAAATATTACAGGAATAAAGTTGAAAGATTACAAGGGGGAAAAAAGACCAAGATTTCTTAAGAAGAAAGTTCAAATATTAGGAAAGTTTAAGAAAAAAATATGCAAAAATGGGAATCGTAAGAGCAAAGAGAATACCCTAAATTCTGGTGTAAAAGCTGCATCCACTAAATTGAGGAAAAAACAGATCTGTTCTTGTTTAAGCCGCTCTTGACCACGTCATGGAATGGTTGCGTGAGGACCAGGCAGTTAATTTGGCAGGAGCCATCAACCAAGATAAAACTCACAACAAGCTTGCCGACCAACTGGAAATCTTCACTCGATATATGCGCGGTGTCATCTTACAAACTCCCAAAAATCATCACACAGCAACTTACCACTCAAAAGGTACAATATCCAAACATGTACCAATACAAGTTTAAAAAAAAAAAACAAAGGGTTCCATAATGCATTTCATTGGAGGACAAGCAGCTGAGAAAATAGATGGATGCAATGCTGCCTGTCTGCCAGAGGGAAGCTGATGCTGTTGCAGCGCCCCAATTAATGGGTTGCTCAGGTGCAATGCATTATGGAAAAGCTTTTAAAGAGTTTGTTTGTGTTTAAACTTGTGTCATGGCTGTTTTTTTGTGTGTGTTCAGTTGCTGGGTGATGAGTTTATTGTTCTTTGCAAGATGACACAGCGAGTCAAGACTGTTGTATTGTTACATGTACTGACCCATTCCCGGTGGGTTGATAAGGTGCCTGTGAGTGCACTGATGGAGAAAGAAAGAGCTACCGTTTCCTCGCCGACTCGTAGTAGTTTCTAACTTAGCCATGTAGTAGCTGCACGGCTGCACAAGCCGCAGGGGTCAAAGTTGAAGAAAAAAGTAGCTCTCTGATCGTCTCAGAAGTCCGTTTTAAAGCTCAAACGGCATCACTGAAGACATCGGGCACTTGTCAGTTTTGAATTTGTTAAGTTTAAAATATGCAATACACATCATGATTACATGATTCGTGATGTCCAACGTGTGTGTGTGTCTTGTCCGCAGCTTGCCAATCGAGCGAGGACAGAAAAGGAGGACAAGCTGTCCCAAGCCTATGCAATCAGCGCTGGGGTGTCTGTGGAGGGCCAGCAGTTATTCCAGACCATTCACAAAACGTAAGCACGGCAAAGTGTCTGAGTCGGAGCTCTTTTGCTAGTCTCTCACGCTTCCTTTTTTCGTGGCGGCAGCATTAAAGACTGTAAATGGCAGGAGAAGAACATCATCGTGATGGACGACGTCGTCATCTCGCCGCCTTACCAGGTCGACAACTGCAAAGGCAAAGAGGGAAGCGCTTTAAGTCATGTACGCAAAATAGTGAGTACGCCTTTTTATGTCATCCTCTGACTGGAGTGTAGTACAGTATTGCCTTTTACTTTTTAACAATACACGAAGGAGCCCTAAAAAAAAAAAAAAAAAACGGAAGCTGTGATTAGACAGATGTTGACCTCAGGCTTTCTGTCTGCTCCCCCCTGCTCAGGTGGAGAAACATTTTAGAGACGTGGAAAGTCAGAAGTCCATGCAGCGTTCACAAGCACAGCAAACACAGAAGGACTCCACTTTATCTTCTTGAGGCGCCGCTCCCCGGGGATGGGGGCGCGGGGGAGGCCACACCGGCGCTCCCCGCTCCCGCCGCCACGCCGAGTCGGCCATTCCTTGTCCTCAGTCCACGAGGGTGGGAGCGCCGAGGTTCCTGGATCATGAAGAGCAAAAATACCATTTAATGAAAAAGACAAAAAAAGAGAGAGGAAAGATTAAATCTTAAATTAGACTTTATAAAGAATAATTTAAACATGAACCATAAAGCCACCATAGTTTCCTTAACTAACTTGACCCCGCCGCCTTCCTCACCCCAGAGGACTCTTCTCCTTCCTCCCTCAACCCTTCCAAACTCTTCGCCTTCAGTTCCATTTTCAAAAAGAGAGAACTAGCGCAGTCAGAAAGGCTTGTTAGCTTTATTTTCTTTTTTTGTTGCCGTATCCATGTTCTGTCTGTATTTTCTGTATTTTAAACAAAATGTGACTTGAAATGCCACACTTTAAAGGACATTTTCTAAAATAAAAGTAACAAAAATTCTGACTGTAAATTTCAAGCACTTTTTGAAGACACCCCCCCCCCCCCAAAAGAAAGTGTCCTGAGTATTTAACCCCTGCAGGCGTTTGCGTGCAGATAAATGTATTTGAATGCATTTATGTACATTTCTCCATAAGTAATCCCAAAATTGTTCATACATTTTGCCTATTAATGTTTTATCTCAAGCTACCGCTGAGTGCATGTTTACTGCCATGCTGCAATTACAGAAGCATCACTGCCACATTAGCTCAGTCCATGGACATTTGCATGAGGTCATTTTAATGACATAAAAATAACAAAAGCAGAATATTTACATAAAAAACTTCTTGAAATCCAAGCAGGCACTCATTTCCTTTCTCTAAGTCACATGGCGCCTGAAGTGGACATGTAAACTGGCTTTAAAGTCTAAGTTCTCGGTCTCGGTTTCATCCAAATGGCGTGATGGTCAACCGTCGGTGGCCAGGATCAGCACGGCGCCAAAGACGCCCACGTTGTGTCCGATGAGCTTCATCTGGTTCCAGAACTCCACCTTGCGCGTGTGGTGCCAGTATCCCACATTGCCGTCTGTGAGCAAGATGATGAGCGGCAGCGCGGTGGCGAGGACTTGCGCCGCTATCCGCACGTAGCAGCCCGACAAAAAGGCCAGCGCCAGCGCGCCGAGCATGACTTCCAGCAGCATCAGGGTCAGCTCGCCACCGAAGATGTGGTTCAGGTAGACCTGTCTGTCCTCTTTGCTGTGCTGCAGAGAGTACACCTGGTGGGCAAGAGCGGTACTGCAGTCAGTGACAATGCCGCTTTTATAATCCAATACTGGATTCTACATTCAAGACGTATTTCAGCAAATAAGATTTTTCAACGTTCAAACATGGGATACACCACAAACAAGCGGTACAGGGGTATTACCATACAGATGAGGTAGACCCCCAGGAAGATCTGGCCCGTGGACTGCAGGGACTTGTTGCGTGCTTTCTGCCTATAAACTTCACCCGCCCCGCTGGCCAAAACCAGGAAGCTGCCAATGATGGCGAGTGCTTTGGAATACATGCGCACCTGCAGGGAAAATGATGCCTTTGTTTGCATTGACACAATGAGCAACATGAGATGGGACATGCTCAACAACAAAAAAATCACCTTCAGCCACTCGCTGTAGTGCACCTGCTCGCCGACGTAGGATGCATAAGTGCTGATGGCCACCTCGACGGCGGCGGCCACCGCGAACCACCTCCTCTTCACGCCGAACGACATGAAGCTGGCGCACAGCACCGCCGCTGCCATGTCCACGTACAGGTAGGGGATGGGAATGTCCGGCTTCCTGCAAGCAACAGTGCGTGAATGAATGATTAAGACATTTATTTTTACAGATACAGAAAGACAGATTGGAGCATGCCTTGAAAAATATACCAAAAATTCACCAGTCCATTGGGCAATTTTGCATTTTTGTGAGTAGTTCAAAAAACAGTTTATTTGTGGGGACAAAAATTGAGATAAGAGAAAAATGTATACAACTGGAAATCAGCATAAAGGTTATTGCAATATAGGTACAATTTACAATAGGTTTTATATTTAACTCATTTTATTTGTATTTTTTTACAAACACTTAAATCATTTTTTATTTTCTTTAAAGCTGAAGTCTTTAATTGTATTTATTTGGATGTTTTAACACTAACAATTTATTTGTATTTTTTTTTTTACATTTATTTAGATTATGTTTTTGTCATTGTTGTTTTTAAGGTGTAAGTTATTTATATTTATTTTAGCTTATTTTTACATTTATATAAATCATTGTATATTTTTTTATATTAGATTTTTTTCCACTTTTTTTTTTTTACAAATTTTTTCCAACATTAATATACATAATTACATGTCCAAAGTGAATTTTAGGGGAATTTATTACTGCATTTAGTCAAGGAATTGAGGAAAAGTGTAACCGCATACAAATGAATATAAATGACATACAATGAAATACATACCAAAAAGAGCACACGAGTACATATTTTATATCATTTTTGACCAACCGGCCGCACGTTGGCCTCATTCAGGAGGTTGAGGGTTCGAATCTCCGTTTGGCATCTCAGTGAGGAGTTTGCATGTTCTCCCCGTGTGGGTTTTCTCCGGGTACTCCGGTTTCCTCCCACATTCCAAAAACATGCATGTTAGGTTAATTGGCGACTCTAATTGGTCCATCGGTATGAATGTGAGTGTGAATGTTTGTCTATATGTGCCCTGCGATTGACTGGCGACCAGTCCAGGGTGTACCCCGCCTCCCGCCCAAAGTCTGCTGGGATAGGCTCCAGCATAGAAAGTGACAATGAAATACTCTTCCACTAGATGGCAGCACATAGAGAATTAACCGTGTAAACGGAGCCTTTGAAAGGTTAAAATAGGACATTATTGAAAAACTAGTTTCGTGGGGGGGGGCTGAGCTTTGGTGGTAATTACAGGGTAACTTGTTGGGTGTGTCTGTCCCAGTGGAACCACCACCGATGGAAACAACACGCCCGTCGTACTAAGTCCAAGTGGAGACGTGTTCGGCCCGTACAAGTCCCAAGCGGAGCAATCTGACGGTGTCGCCATTCGCGGACAATACGCGGACGAGACCACTTTGATGTTGGAGGGGGTTGGACGTTAGCCTCGCCGGCGAACTTAGCTAACAGCTACTTCAAAGGACTGGTTACCTTTTGGAGTCGGCGCGTTCCGCGAACAGCATCAGCATGCAAAAGCAGTTCCAAAACCCGAAGCGGGTCAAGATAAACGCTCCCAACTGGCCGAGAAACCGCAATACCTGCTTTCTGCTCGGGGCCGCCATGCTTGTGAGGCCAAGGCGTCCGCCGACTGCGACGCACGACGAAGGCATGTCAAAGTAAGAGCTTGGTTATGGGTCGATCAGTGTAAACTAGTTGGAGAGAGCCCGCTAAAGACCTTATTTTGAAAGGCGTCCATGCCATTGGCTGTCCGAGTGAACCCTCACCGGAAGTTTTCACCGTGTGTGTGTGTGACGGAATTTTGTGACACTGCCCCCTGCAGGAAAATGTTAGTATTACAACAACGTGAGCAGCGCTGCTATTGTGGTATTTTTTGTTTTTTTACAAAGATAATGACCTCTCTTTTCCTCAGTACATGTCGTTTCTGTCTGAATTGTGACAGTTAAATAGGAAGGCTTTACGTCTAAAAAAGAAAGGATTAAGTTAACATGTGAACAAAGTTGTTGTTCCAGATACAACACATGATTAGGACAACAACACGAGTGGTCTGGGTTTCTCCAACTGCTGCTAAACCCACAGTGACGTCTCTTAAGATGCCGCGGGAGACTCTAACACAGATCCCGTGAAATGGCTTACAAGGTGACAACGGGATCAATGGTCATCTTGCAAAGAACTATGGAGACCCGTTGAGTCTTCAGTGGACCCAAATGTTTTTGAGGTCACAAGATGAAAGTGTGTGGGGACTCTGTTACATTTTGAACGCAGTTTGATCCAATGTAGGTCAGTCTATGTTAAGCTATCTGACAAAAACTCATTATCATGGTAGCTGACAAGGCAAATGAAGTCGTCCCTCGCAATTTTGCAGTTTTATTATTGCACCCTCATGATATTGCGTTCCTTCAGAAATTAAGTAATCACATACTTCTGATCACCTGCTTTGTGGTAGACTACATTACCTTAACACTGCATGAAGTCAGCTATTGCATGTCAGACATGATAGGGTGGGGAAAAAAAGCTATCCTCCCATTTAGTGTGAAAGTGGTAAGTTTTTGGTTTCATCAGTTAAAAAAAATAATTAGAGGCTAACTGGTTAGCGTGTCTGAGTGTATATGGGTGTTATTTCATGTCTGCAGGGCTCTAATAATGTTTAAAAAAAACATATTAATAAACATAATATTAGGGATGCAAATGTAAAAAATTTTCAAATTGAATCCTTTATGGCAAAAGTTCACCTATTGCGGTCTGGTCTAGAACCATTTAGCCGTTATAAAGGAGAGATGACTGAAGTGTAATATCGAGTCATAGGTCTGAACAGGCCCTCAGATCGGACTAGGGGAACACTTGATTTAGCATCTTCAGTGACCTGATACTGAAGATATTTTTCGGGAGCACTTTCTCCACTTTGTGTTCTGCCAATCTGCGTCCTCTTCACTTCCTCCTCACTAAGTCACGGCTCCTGATTGTTTAATCCAATCACGGGGATTGGTGACATCAGGTCCAAGCCGGGGGATGAGCCGGGATGAAGAGCAGTGGGACAAGAGGAAGTCAGTCAGTGTGAGGAGGAGGAGACCAGAGGGCCACCAGGACAGTCGATGAGCTCTTAGGACGCTTTTCTTTCTGCTTGTTGGGGATCCCGCCATTCAACAGGTAAATAAATACTCCTGCTGCGTTGCTGGCCTGTGATGATCAAGTTGCTTTTCTCTCTGCAGCCAGGATGGCTCGGGATATGTCCGATAAAGAAATCCTGAAAATGGAGCTTGACCAGCTGAAGAAGGAAGTAAGCACACCAAGGACACCGGTGGGTCTGCTACTGCTGCTACTTCTACATCTTCATGTGAAAAAGTTGCATGAGGGCATCTTATCTCTCTTTCCTTCCACTGTGCAGTAAAAGCTCTTTTCTCTGTGAGCAGGTGGGTGCCAACTGTGCAGAGACCATCTCCTACGTGGAGGCGCTGCTCCCCAACGACCCACTCATCAAGGGCGTCCCCGACGACAAGAACCCCTACAAGGGCGACAAAGGAGGCTGCGTGGTCACATAGCACACCGGGAATGTCATAGATCTTCTGCAGACGACGTGTACAGTAGCCAGCCCGGACGTGTTCGTTAGGTCAGCGGTGTGTGAGCTAATATTTGTCAATTTGTAATTAAAAGCATAGCGTCAACAACAAACGTGCCCTGACTTTTCTTTTTTGTCTATGTTGCTCTTTAGTGTGACGCCAAAGCAGGTTAAGTGCTTAGTTAAACGTCTAATCCTTGCAGCAGCAGCGTTGCCACGGTGACACTTCCTGCTTGAAGTGCTCTCCATCCAATTAGTCTTTTCAGGTCAGCCTTTACTTCCACTGTGTCCATCAGAGGGCGTAGCTAAAATAAATATATTGTATATTTTACTATATGATATACTTTCACAATTACTGTGTACGCTGTATATTATTATTATTATTATAGTGTTTTTGGAGTCGTTACCTTAGGGTATTTTGACTTCCTGTCCCCGCCGGGTTTCCAAGCCAACAGCCGATGTGTGGCTTGAGTGTGCCATATTTTTGTATTTGGGCAGAAACGATTGTAGCTTATGCAAATTCTGCCTAACAACAGTGTACGTCAGGAATAATACTGAAATGTGTACTTTCGGGTTGTCGCAATTGTCTTCACCTAGGGCAGGGGTGGGCCACATCAGGCCCGCCAAACGTTTTAATCCAACCCACTGGGAATTTAAACCTTAAACATGAAAACTGTATTTGACAACATTGCTTGTAGTGCTACTGTGGTACGCTTGAGTTGCCAAAATAGTCGGACGCATCTGAACAACCCACGACACACACAACACTGGCGACGCACAGTACCCATTCCTGCTGCAAGGCATGCTGGGTAGCTTGTGGTACTCACACTATTTTTGCTCGTTTGCAAAACAAGTCGAGGAGGTCGACAGAGAACAAGGAGGAGTTAGCGTGCTCTTGATATGCAATGTTTTATTTTTCATAGTTCAAAGTTCATAGTTCATAGTCGCTTAACTGATGTTTTTCACCCGCCTGGTGGAAACTGTTGATTTAAGTGATGCGTTAACTTGCTGTGGATGTGTTGTGTTCTCGTTTGGTTGCACCGTGAGCAAGTATGTCTTTCTGTTTAATGACCACCAACATAGACGGCCCTGCTGCCATATTTTTCTTTAACTCAGTGTGGCCTGGAGTCAAAAAGTTTGCCCGCTCCTGACGCAGGGTGTAAAAATCAAAGGACGTGATGTCCCACTTTGATAGTTGATATGTTACCACTTGATTTCAATGGGTAGGTATNTATATATATACACACACACTGAACACCGCTTTTTTTTAACACACCCCTTTCAACTAATTGCCCAAGGGTCGCGCTGCTGACCCACCACCCTTCCCTCTTTCAGTTTGAACTTAGGACGTCTGGGATCTGTTCTTGGGGTGGGGGTACTGACTGCGTGACAGCCTGTTTTAGCTTGACTCCTTATGCTTTAGTTCCTTTTTAGAGACTTTTATTTTGTAGTTCTGCCTGGGTTAATGTTGCCTGATTTGCGTTTTTTGGTCATTTTCAGAACTCCTATTTAGTTCAGGTGCACGCTCCTTTAGCTTCTTGGAGCATTTGCTCTCTGTGGCGCTGTTTGTTTGCTGGACACTTCTGGGACTGTTGCCGCTGCATAGCAGAAATCACCATTAAAATGATGTATTTTTACTTCCATCTGGGTCACTGGAGTACGCTCAGTCCGCTGTGGTACTGTGCTCTTGAGTAACACGAGTTGTATCAGCACCTTTACAACTTGGAGTCCTTCCCGGGACTAGAGTGACCCACTTGCAGGTTTTTATCATTTGGAATGATGGCCTCACTTCACTCCTGATGGTCTCTGCTGTGCGTGAAAGGGCCAAAGGTTGCGATTGTTTTGTGCTCTTGTTTACGTTTTGGCTGGCATTTTGCTAGTTTTTAATGCTGCTGTTAGATGAAAGACTCATTAGAAAGTTTAACTTCAATGAAATGTTTTTTCTTTTGGCCTTTTTGCCTAAGGAAACGCCCTAAAACCTAATAATTCTGCGCACCTCCATACAGGCCTTTTCACTTTCCACATTTTGACTAGCCGTATTTGCAGTTTTCTGCTTCAAAACAGCAGCGTGCTCATGTCATATAAAGAGGATCTTTGACCAACCTTATTGCAGTAGGTCCTGAAATACAGAAAAATGTTTGCTCAAAACCGGTTATTTCTGCACTGAATTGTCATCAATAACCAATCTATTTATCCTGTTCTTGACTGTCTTTGCAAGGAGAGACATTATTTTATTCAATGAATACTTTCCTGTTTATTTTTTAATTAGGCTAATATTATGCTCTGATATTTTTATGTAACTGTGAATAGCTTCCCATTTCATGTACAGCCCAGTGTTGCCAACTTGGCGATTTTCTTGCTAAATCTGGATAATTTCAAAACCTTATTTTCTCAAAACGTCTGAAGAAAAATGTTAAAACTTCTTCTGACGTCGTTGGAAACGGGAGATTTTTCTGGTATTTGCATTTTTCTTCACCAAAATAGTAATTTATTGACGGTCACTAGAAAAACAGTCAGTGGTAAGAGCGGCACTTCCCGATCGAGCTTGCCGCACAATGAGAGAGCAGTCCGGGCACGGTGAGGGAGGACTACCGCTGTAGCTATAGAGATGAATATACAACTTTATCACGGTGTATTTGCAGACATAAACGTGAAAGCACATATTGTTATAAGCTGTGCGTACACAGGCAGCCAACTGCCGCTGCACATAACCTGCCTTTCCCGGAGTCACCTCTCTATAAGCATCTCTGCATGCTTATAGTCCTGTCATATAGAGTATCTTTGACTAGCATTTTTATTTGCTGTAGGTACTTAAAAACAACAGTAGTCTTGTCACATAGAGGATCTTTGACTAGAATTTTAATTTGCTGTTGGTGCTTAAAACCAGCAAAAGTCCTGTTATTTATTGAATCTTTGAGTGGGTATTTTGTGGTAGATTCTTATAAAACAGCAGTAGCCCAGCCATATAAAAGATCTTTGACCAGCCTTTTTGAAGTAGAATATTAAAAACAGCTGTAATACTGCCATATCGGGGGTCTTTAACTAAACTTTATTTTTGCTGTGAATGCTTAAAAACAGAAGCAGTCCTTTCATATAAAGGCTATTTGACTAGCTTTTGATTTTTGTGGTGGTTGCTTAAAAACAGCAGTAGTCCTGTCAAATAGAGCATCTTTGACTAGCAGTTTTTCCTATATTTATCGTTGTGTATGAAAAATGCTGCCTTTCAAAGGATGATGATTTGAGGATCTATATAAAGTAATAAAAACGTGACGTAAAATACATTGCATTTGGCAACAGTGCTTCCTTATCGTGCAGCAATATTATTTACAATTTGTGGTTAAGTTGAACGCTGCATGTATAAAGTCTGGCCTGACTCACGGAGAATGTGCTATCTTAATTGCCTTATCAGATAAGCCTCATTGAAGATGCGGATCAATCTAATCTAGCGCGCTAGTTCCTAAAACCGCACGGGAGCAAAACAAAATGTGTTGCAACTTTCTCAGGCATCAAACTTAATTAGAAATGTCTTTAAGGAAAACTCAAGTATACACATAATAGCAATATAATTGAATGTTGTGATCATTAAAAAATGAAGCTATGTGTGAGCCAAAATGGTGTAAAAGTCCCACCAAAACAGGCATCTTGTTATCTTTATTGCTTGTTATGACATAAATGAGGTTACGTATCAAGCCCCGCCCCGTAGCAGCACCTTTACCTGCCATAAAAAGCATCCCTTGGAGGGGACACGCATTCACTTGAATTCTTCTTACCTCATCGCCGTGACTCTGCTGCACTTCACCATGTGGCTCTTCATCTTCTTAGCATGGCTGGTCATCTGGGCGGGGGGCACCTACTGGTACCTTTTTGGGAAGCCCAGTCCGTTCTCCTTGGACTCGGTCAGGCCTCCTGGACCTCGAGAGTTTGATCAGAAGAAGAGGGACAAAGTCATCAAGCAAGGTATTACACTTAGGGCAGTACATGCAAGTAAATAGAAAATGAGGAATTACGTGGTGCACAAGCCGGACTGTGGAGTGTATAGCTCAAATATTATGCCTTTACAAACCTTGGAAAGTATAAAATGGAGAGCTGTTTTGAATACAGTCAAGCCTCAGTTTTCATATGCCCCAGTTTTTGTATGACTCGGTTTTCGCCTGGAATTTTCACCAAAAATTGGCCTCAGTTTTCGTGCAATATTGCACGTAACAACCTATTCCGTTTGCCCTGTAGTGTATCGTTCCGTGAAATCGGGTGCCCAAACACCTTACATGCTGCTGACTCACTGTTTTGTGCAACTGAAAAATAACCCGCCATGGGATCAAAGAAAGTTGCAAATTTCAAACCCGCCAGGATGTACGGATTTGTTTGCATTGTTTTTTGCATGTAAAACTATATTTATTCTCTTTGATAAGCATCTTGTGTTAATATTTGTACCTGGAACTGGATTTACATTGATTCCTACATAAAAACCGCCTTGGTTTTGATATGTTTCAATTAAGAAAACCCAAGGTACCACTGTATTTTGGTTATTTGGCTATATGAGACTGACAAATTATTAGAAAAAAATTGCAATTTTAGTGATGCAGTGCGCTAATCGACATTTAAAAGGGATCCTGTGAGGATCTGGTGTGGTGAGTGTCCGGACCCCCAGACACAGAGGCAGAGAGGCAGGTGAGTGAAAAAACAGTCTTTAATAGCAAAAGGGGTGATAACAAAAAGCGATGGTGGAAAAAGCACCATGAACAAAATGCAGAGCCTGGTGGAGACAGGAAGCTGCTGGAGGTACTTGGAAGAACGCGAAGAAGTACTAGAGACGTAGTCTTGGGTTCATGGAGGAATAATCCTGCATCTCCCAGCCGACAGCACTCAATTTAAATATCACGCTGTCTAATCTGCATCTTGATTTGCCACACCTGACTATCACTATGAATGATCACTAACATAGAGTTATGAACAATGTTGGAGAGAGATATGCCTTTTTGTGTATGCAGACATCTCTGAGTTCAGGACATGAAAAATGGAAAATCATATCAATTATCATATTTGATTAAATCTTTGTCAAGGTAGCATTTTGTTCTTTATGTATTTCGTATCTATGATTACGAGTTAAACGAAGCCAGTGCTTCTCAAATAGTGGAGCAGGCACCCCCTAGTAGGGCGCGTTGAACTATCGGGGGGGCGTGAGAAGTAGAGACTACTTGAATGTATCTTGTGTAAACCTGCCAACGTGTCCAAATAAAAGTGAGAAACTGATAGTAATTGATTTATGTATACGGTAGTGGATGTAGGGACTGCAATATGGAGAGCAGTAAAGCATACAAACATATTCAAGAGTCAAAGTGGATGTTGAGTACAATAAAATTGTACATGTTGGCAGGTCTGCACTGGATACAGAAATTGTCTGCATTCCTCACGCAGTCGCTATGCTAAATGGTTTTCAGTTGACCAAGATCTATAATCTAAACAACCTGTTTGCTAGGTTACATTGAACGAGCACAAATTTGACAGTGTGCATCTGAATTGAATTATGGCTTCACAGATACCGTCTGCATTTACAGCAGCAAGAAACGAGCTAAAACTGCAACCTTCAAACTGTACCACACCGACAATTATGCAATTGAGATAAGGTTTTTTTTTATGATGTCTGGAATTGACTCATGAGCCAACATCCACCCTTACGTAACCCGTGCATGTGCAGGTTTCAGCCCCGACAAGGTGCCCCAGGACCTGGATGTCGTAGTGATCGGCAGCGGCATCGGTGGGCTGGGGGCGGGTGCCACGCTGGCCAAGGCGGGCAAGAAGGTTCTGGTTCTGGAACAGCACGACCAGGCGGGAGGCTGCTGTCACACCTACGTGGAGAAAGGCTTTGAGTTTGATGTTGGTAGGCTAATGTTGATGCTAATGACAACGTCCACATATGTCCTGGTGGAACTTTTGCTTTCCAGCATTTGACCTGAGATGCGTCTTCCAGGCCTCCACTACATCGGTCAGCTCCATGAGAACAGCCTCCTTCGCATCATCTTTGACCAACTGTCCGAGGGCCAGCTGGAGTTCCAGGAGCTGAACCAGCATTTTGATACCATTCAGATTGGACTGGGGGACGACAAGCGGGAGTACAGCATCTTCTCTGGAAAAACAGAGATGAAGGCTCACCTCTTGAAGCAGTTTCCCGACGACAAAGAGGCCATCGAAAACTTCTTCCAGATCATGAAGGTAAAAAACCAGTCAGCTAGTTCAGCTCATGTGAAACAACGTCTTCACTGTGGAGGACCCTCTGTGCTGTCCAACAGATCTCAGCCAAGAAGACTCACTACCTGGCGACCCTCAAGCTCATCCCGCAGTGCCTGTCCCTGTTCCTGTTGAAGTCAGGAATCGCAGACCTGATCTCGCCGGTTTTCCGCCTGTCTGGAACATGTGCCACAAACTTGGTGAACACGCTGACCACCAACAAAGACCTCCACGTCATCTTTTCTTACCTTTTCTACGGTAAGACCTGGAAAGTTGAGACCCTCCTCCCATTGGTTACTGTTGCCAAGGCCGTCAAACTTTCCAAACTAACAGGACGTCGGCACTCTCAGGAGATAAATCCAAAATATTTCCAGTTTCAGGCAATATGCCTCTCAATAGTAATATGATTCTCTCTTGGACAGTATTGCGTATTACAATTAAAAGCAAGAAAAATACGGTATGACTATTTGAAGCTATATTCAGTGATAGAACAACAGCTAGCGTTAGCCCGCTAGCTAATTCCTAGCAATAATCTAGTTTTACTCTGGTTAGCTCTACAGGTCTAACAACAGCATACCTTTATTTATTTATTTTTACTTTTATCCTAACCTTCCTTTGAATTTTTTGAACAAAGCTTCCCATCTTTTCTAGAGAACGACCATAACCCCTAAAATAGCAAAAACATCAACAACAACTAAATGGCGGCAAAGACCAATAGGCGACTGTGGAATAATGTTGCTCTATGATTGGTCGGCCCGCGTTTCAGGGGGTGTGGCTTTAACCAAAGGCGGAAGTAGCCTGGAGTAGTCTCCGTTAAACTAACAACAACAAAGCAAACAAATGTAGGTACACGGGAGTAAATCATTTTCTCTTTGGAAGATCAGAATTTCTCTTATTTTAAAATTTTCCCGAAGATTTCTACATATTTTATTTTTGTAGGTGTGCCTCCAAAGGACTCCAGTATTCTGATCAACGCCCTCCTGGTTCATCACTACAAACGAGGTGCCTACTACCCCAAAGGTGGCGCTAGTGAGATCGCCTTCAACATCATCCGCACCATCCAGAAACATGGAGGAACCTGCCTGGTCAGAGCTCCTGTCTCACAAATCCTGGTCGACGATGAGGGGGCAGCTTACGGTGAGACTCTTTTGTTACAAAGATGATCATTGTGGACTAAGGTCTTCATCGGGGTACCAGGGGTGAAGGTGAGGAAAGGTGGAGATGAAGTGGAGATCCACGCTCCCGTGGTGGTCTCAAACTGCGGCATCTTCACCACCTTCCAGAAACTTCTTCCTCCTGAGATCCAAGTCAAACCTGGTGAGATCCAAGACAACCAGACCGTGTTTCTACCACGAATATTTCCAGATATTTCTGCTTTCCAGACATCCAGGAGAGGCTGAACATGATGAAACACGGCAGAGGTTCGTTTTTGGTCTTTTCTGGTTTCGATGGCACTGAAGAGGAACTTGGTCTAGTGTCCACCAACTTCTGGCTTTTCAAAAACAACGATATGGACAAATCGTGCGTACAGAACTGTTGGAGTTACTTGCATGACCGCAAGGGGGTGCTGTTGTACAGGAAAAGCTACTGTATGGCCTACCATGGCGGGCTGTAGTTCCTGTTATGTCCTGTTGATGGAGCAAAAATTCAGCAAATACTGTATAATGGGCCCCATGTTGGTTCTCTCCTGCTTGTTTTAGGATGGAGGACTTTTTTGCACTGAGCAAAGAGGAAGCACCAGACAACATTCCCATGATGTTTATCACAATGCCGTCGTCCAAAGACCCAGAAGCCAAAATAAGACACCCCGGTACAAAGCAACATAAATGTTAGTGGTTGGGCTGTTTTCTCATCAAACCCATGCACTGACATCCGCAGGGAAGTCTTGCATGACCATACTGACGATGGTGAACTATGAATGGTTTGAGGAGTGGAAGGACACCACCGTTCGCAAGCGGGGCGACGACTACTTCAACTACAAAATGAGATTTGCTAACCAACTATTTGACTGGGCTTGCCAGTTGTTCCCAAACATCAAAGACAAGGTGAGACGCCAGCTTCTGGAATTGCCCGCCATTGTTGTCCTTTCCTTCCAATGATTTGGAATGTGTGTCCTCCAGTTGGTCTTTCAGGACGTAGCCACCCCGCTGACCAACATGCACTACCTGGCCGCTCAACGCGGCGCCATGTACTCGGCCGAACACAACCTGGAGCGCTTCCAAGCCGAGGCGGTGGCGAGGAACCGGTGCCAGACTCCGGTCAAGAACCTCTACATCTCTGGTAAGCACGTAAACACCACCCTAGCGTAAATGTTAGCATTCGCACATGGGACTGACGGTTGACTGACTGAGCTTTCTGTGTCTCCCAGGGCAGGACGTGTTCAGCTGCGGCATCGCCGGGGCTCTGCACGGCGGGATCCTGTGCGCCTCGGCCGTGTTGGACCGCATTGTTTACATCGACTTGCTCCTGATCAAGAAGAAGCTGAAGAGGCAGAAGGCCAAAGAGATGGCCCTGCTGGCTCGAAAGAAGCTGCAGTGAGCAAAGACTCAAAACGGACTCTCGGCCGGCGTTTTGGGAAGCTTCCGTTGGATCGCCTGATAATCTTTATGATATAAGGCAATGTTGTGAACGCTAGCGCGACACTTGAGGTATTTACACGTCTAAGACGAAAACTTTAGCTGAAGACTGTAAAAAACAGATGAAAATATACAAAAATGTAGAAAAGTGAACCAAATCTACCTGCAAATAGCGAAAAATTGTGAGCAATCGCCACGACCGTGAAAAATTCCCCCATGCAAATCCTCCCGCTAACTTGATGTTGACGTTCTCCTCCATTTTTGGATCAACATTTGCAATACAAGTGTGTGTTGTAATTCTCTTTAATTGCCATTGTTCAGCATTAAATATGCCTCACACACTTATTAAACGCATTTAAAGTGCCACCACTAACCAGTGACGAGATGAATGGGAGGCACGGTGTAGCCTTAAGCCTGGTCGTCAGGCTAGCAGGTTAGAGAAGACCACGTCTATAGAATCCATACGGCTGATTGTCATTCCAATATGGAAGCTGGTGCTAATGTAACCAAACACACAGGGCGCTGCCATCTTGGTGCCGCTGATGTCAGGTCCTTTTTTTTTCGGTTAAAGAGAGTGAGATGTCTCCTGGGAAGTACCTGGTCAAAGAGCACAGCACCCTGTGTAAGATTTGGTGGCTTTATTAAACGCTGGAAGCGTCTTGAGGATGTTAGAAAATCTGAGTCTTGCTTTTCCCGCGTCAGCCCGCCCCTATGGTGCATTCGAGGACGGGCAGAAAAGTGCACAAACGCTTGAGGAAAAAACATTATTGGTGAAGCATAAAGACATGAATGTGTAAATATTGTGGGCTGATTAACCTGCATTATCACGTATTTGTAAGTGATCACTGACTTAGGCTGTTTTCTGATGATTGATCGGTCCTCTCCCAACCCAGATGGTTGCCGATTCGATCTTCAGTCTTTGGACTGTAGGTCCTGTAGGCCACATAATTCTTTATTTTCTGTGACATTTTTCCCATTGAAAATGACTATTTGAATTTCGGTGGGAAATCATTTGTGTGCACGTCGGCATGGCTTATTGGCATATTTATTAGATGAAAGTTCTTCTATGTTTCCTGGCTGACTGTATGTAAGGCTTGTTTTTTATTATTAAAGGTTTGTGCTATGTTATGTTTATGTCATATGTGTTTAAATGCGTTTAAAGAGCATGTAAAACTTTTTGCTGATGTTTTATTCACTTTAACAAGGGGTACCAAATATGGTTCCCTGCCACCTTGTTAACACCTGCGTGGCGTTCCCCACCTGAGTCGCCCTGACCCGACGTCTCACCCTGCCGATGTTTGCTTAACCGCAGAAATCAAACATTTAGAGGGAAACCTCACACTTCCCTCGCTAAGTGAACATTTCCTCAGTAAACTTCAGCGCCAAGGGGTCCGAGGAGATGAATGCCCCCTCTGTCCCGACCAGTTGACAGGACGCCAGCGCGCCTCTCCGCGTGCGGCACTCACTTCAGAAAAAAATACTTTCAGCACAGAAATGAGGGACTTTGATTAACTTTGTCTGGAAGCTCAGCAGCTGACCAACGTGTAATTACAACGGCGGGATAGGGAACCCGAAAATAGACGTGGGCTGCAACGCTGCGACTTGCTCCTCCAAATGAAAACCCCATTTTGTTGCCCTGCCTTGGGTAGCGTTAAGGTGCCGTGTTTTTGTGGAAACTATGGTAACATACACCACCTGCACGTTAATAATGATGAGGAGATTTTCATGTTTTATTTGTGAACAGGCTAAAGAAGAAGGAGAGGAGGTGGGTGTGTCCGTAGGAGGAGAGACAAGAGGAATACTAAGAGTCTAGAACTAAGAGTTGGGACTTTGAATGTTGGAACTATGACAATAAAAGGTAGAGAATTAGTTGACATGATGCAGAGAAGGAAGGTAAACATATTGTGTGTCCAGGAGACCAGGTGGATCGGTAGCAAGGCTAGAAGCTTAGGAGCAGGTTTCAAGCTGTTCTATCATGGTGTAGATAGGAAGAGAAATGGAGTAGGGGTGATTTTGAAGGAGGAGTTTGCTACCAACGTCCTGGAGGTAAAAAGAGTGTCAGAGTGATGAGCCTGAAGCTAGAAATTGATGGTGTGATGTTCAATGTTGTTAGTGGGTATGCTCCACATGTAGGCTGTAAGATGGAGGAGAAAGAGAAATTCTGGTCAGACCTGGATGAAGTGATGCAGAACATCCCAAGAAGTGAGAGAGTTGTCATTGGTGCGGACTTCAATGGACATGTTGGTGCAGGAAACAGAGATGATGAGGAGATGATGGGCAAGTTTGGTATCCAGGAGAGGAACGCTGAAGGACAGATGGTGGTCGACTTTGCAAAAAGGATGGAAATGGCTGTAGTGAATACTTTCTTCCAGAAGAGACAGGAACATAGGGTGACCTACAAGAGTGGAGGTAGGAGCACACAGGTAGACTACATCTTGTGTAGAAGGTGTAACCTGAAGGAGGTCAGTGACTGCAAAGCAGTGGTAGGTGAGAGTGTAGCCAGACAGCATAGGATGGTGGTGTGTAGGATGACTCTAGTGGTGAGAAGGATGAAGAGGGTAAAGGCAGAGCAGAGGACAAAATGGTGGAAGCTGAAAAAGGAGGAGTGTTGCGTGACTTTTAGGAAGGAGTTGAAAAAGGCTATGGGTGGCCAGGAAGTCCTTCCAGATGACTGGACAACTACAGCTACTGTGATCAGGGAGACAGGTAGGAGAGTACTTGGTGTGTCATCTGGAAGGAAAGTAGATAAGGAGACTTGGTGGTGGAATGAGGAGGTGCAGGAGTGTATACAGAGTAAGAGGTTAGCTAAGAAGAAGTGGGACACTGAGAGGACTGAAGAGAGTAGACAGGAGTACAGAGAGATGCAGCGTAAGGTGAAAGTAAAGGTGGCAAAGGCCAAACAAGGGGCTTATGATGACTTGTATGCTAGGTTGGACAGCAAGGAGGGAGAGAAAGATCTATACAGGTTGGCAAGGCAGAGGGACAGAGATGGGAAGGACGTGCAGCAGGTTAGGGTGATGAAGGATAAGGATGGAAGGGTATTGACAGGTGCCAGTAGTGTCATGGGAAGATGGAAAGAGTACTTTGAAGAGTTGATGAATGAGGAAAATGAGAGAGAACAAAGAGTAGAAGAGGTGACTGTTGTGGACCAGGAAGTAGCAAAGATTAGTAAGGAAGAAGTGAGGAGGGCATTGAAGAGGATGAAGAATGGAAAGGCACTCGGTCCTGATGATATACCTGTGGAGGTATGGAAGTGTCTAGGAGAGGTGGCAATAGAGTTCCTGACCGGGTTGTTTAACAAGATCTTAGATAATGAGAAGATGCCTGAGGAATGGAGGAGAAGTGTGCTGGTGCCCATTTTTAAGAACAAGGGAGATGTGCAGAGTTGTGGCAACTACAGAGGAATAAAGCTGATGAGCCATACAATGAAGTTATGGGAAAGAGTAGTTGAAGCTAGACTAAGGGCAAACGTGAGCATTTGTGAGCAGCAGTACGGTTTTATGCCAAAAAAGAGTACAACAGATGCAGTATTTGCTTTGAGGATGTTGATTGAGAAGTACAGGGAAGGTCAGAGGGAGCTGCATTGTGTTTTTGTAGATCTGGAGAAAGCTTATGACAGGGTGCCCAGAGAGGAACTGTGGTATTGTATGAGGAAGTCTGGAGTGGCAGAGAAGTATGTTAGAGCGGTGCAGGACATGTACGAGGACTGTAAGACAGTAGTGAGGTGTGCTGCAGGTGTGACAGAGGAGTTCCGAGTGAAGGTGGGACTACATCAGGGATCAGCTCTGAGCCCCTTCTTGTTTGCTATGGTGATGGACAGGCTGACGGACGAGGTTAGACAGGAATCTCCATGGACTATGATGTTTGCAGATGACATTGTGATATGTAGTGAGAGCAGGGAACAGGTGGAGGAGAAGCTTGAGGGGTGGAGGTTTGCCCTGGAAAGGAGAGGAATGAAGGTCAGCCGCAGCAAGACGGAGTACATGTGTGTAAATGAGAGGGACTCAAGTGGAAGAGTGAGGTTACAGGGAGAAGAGATAAAGAAGGTGGAGGATTTTAAGTACTTAGGGTCAACAGTCCAGAGCAATGGAGAGTGTGGAAAAGAGGTGAAGAAGCGTGTGCAGGCAGGCTGGAATGGGTGGAGAAAAGTGTCGGGTGTGATGTGTGATAGAAGAGTTTCAGCTAAAATGAAAGGAAAGGTGTACAAAACTGTGGTGAGACCAGCGATGTTGTTTGGTTTAGAGACAGTGCCGCTGAGGAAAAGACAGGAGGCAGAGCTGGAGGTAGCAGAGATGAAGATGCTGAGGTTCTCTTTGGGTGTGACCAGGATGGACAGGATCAGGAATGAGCACATCAGAGGGACAGCACATGTTAGAGGTTTTGGAGATAAAGTCAGAGAGGCCAGATTGAGATGGTTGGGACATGTCCAGAGCAGAGATAGTGAATATGTTGGTAGAAGGATGCTGAGTTTTGAACTGCCAGGCAGGAGGCCTAGAGGAAGACCAAAGAGGAGGTTTATGGATGTAGTGAAAGAGGCCATGAAGGTAGTTGGCGCAAGAGAAGAGGATACAGAAGACAGAGTTAGATGGAGGCAATTGATTCGCTGTGGCGACCCCTGAAGGGATAAGCCCAAAGGAAAAGAAGATTTGTGAACGGGCTAAAACCAACTCATGGAGGAAAAAGGAAAGGATGCAACTTTGCCACATTGATATTTTGAGAGAAGTTATATATATTTATATATATAAATACACACACAAATATACAGTGTATATATACAGTATACAGGATACTTACTACTATTCTAACTTGAGTCTATGCAATTTTTTCCCTTTTTTCCTTTCTCCCCCAAATATTTCAGCTTTCTTCTTAAATAATCTTTGTATTTTTTTTTATAATACTAGGAGTTTTTTTCCATAATATTTTGACTTTATTCCCATAGTATCATAACTTTTTCCTCAGCCTAATTTTCCAAAATTACTGTATGTATATAATATAATATTTTAATATTTTGTTGTGTTTTTTATATAATATATAAAATAAAATAAAAAAATATTACAACTTTTTTCTGTAATATTTCAATGCTGTGCTACTAAAATTATTTTTTGTCATAATACTACAAGTACCAGTCCAGGGTGTACCCCGCCTCTCGCCTCTATCCCCAAAGTCTGCTGGGATAGGCTCCAGCATCCCCGCCACCCTAATGAGGATAAGCAGTATAGAAAATGAATGAATGAATGAATACTCCAAGTTTATTCTCGTTAGAGTACGACTTCATTCTTGTAAAATTATGGCTTTTTTCCCACTATTTCAACTTTCTCTTTGTAAATCTTCTTCTTGTAATTATGACTTTATTCTCATAACATCATAACTTTTCATCAACTTGAGATTACAACTTTATTTTGTTTTGTTTTTTTCTCATAAAATTACCGTCTTAAAAAAACGATGTATTTTATATTTCATACTAAAATATTTGTCCTCAAGATATTACAACAATCTTGTAAAATTATGACTTTTTCATGTTGAATTTTCCTCTAAATATTTTTACTTTAGTCTTGTAAAATTAAAACTCATTTTGCCGTTCTGAATTATATAAAATACATTTTCACAATGTGCCACGGGCCAATAAAAGATTGTTGAGGTCCGCAAAGTGTTTTGTAGCGTTTTACCATGCTATTTATATACCGCATGTGTTTTTATCACAAAACATTGTTATTAGCATCCTATTTGCATGCCTGTCTGTGATGTCATCAGCGGTTGACTCTGTAGTTCTGCGCTAACTAGCACAGTCATTCCAAGCACAAAATGAATCCAATAAATATTTGCTTGGGTCACAAAGCTGGAATGCAGGCTGTTTAACTGTTTAGTGGAAATGTTCTGGACACTCGTTGTGTCTAGAAATGCAGGAGGGAATAAAGAATCTATAGCGAGACACTTAATGCTTGTCTTCCAGCCTAGCACGTTTAAAATGACTAATATTTGTGTTAGAAAACCTTCAAGGAGGAGTTGAAGTTCATTTTCAACAAAACTTCTCTGCCTCCACTCCTTTTCTTTCCTCCTCAAGGGCGACTCCCACATGTTTGGGCAAGCTGTCCCATCAGGAGAGGCCCCCAGTGATGTTCTGGTTTTAGAGGTTCTGATCCACTCGGTTCTCTAAACTCTCTGCTCACTTTTAAAGAGCAATGCCTGGTGCTAAGATAGCTGCTAAGCTGCTAAGCTAACCCTGAAGCTCAGCGATGTATCGGCTTTCCTCTCCTTTTCCAGATGTTGAAGCTCCTCCCAGTGGCCTGAAGCCGCCTCCCATTGCTCTGTGGGCCACAGCTGCTCCCAATCTGACGCCTCACAGGAACAGGATTCGTTTTTTTGTTATGGAGGTAAAGGAGAGCACGGAGCGCCTCCAGTGGGCCAAATGGAAAACTGATGTTTCTGATTGGTACTTCATTTGCTCATACAAAGAGAGCTCCCTTTCCTTTAGGCTTTCTCATGCACTCCAAATCATTATTAAAGTCAAGGTTGCCTCTAACCTTGACTTCATGGCAGACTTTTTTTCTCAGCTGTTAGTAGTATCTGCAGAGAGGTTGCTGCTGCTGCGCACATTTGATTGTGAATTATCTTGCATGTCACAGAGAGAGCAAAAGAAAGCGCATGCAGGCAGGGGGCCCATTGAGGGAAAAATACTCGAGTTCTGTTTTTGCAGAAATGACTCAGTATTTACATTTTTTAATGCATAAAGGTAAAGGGTCAGTCCATTTTACACTGACATCACAGTTCACCAGCTTTAATTGTCACGTTGCTTCTGCCCCTTAAAAACATAAATATTACATATTTACACAACCAAAATTATTAAAAATGATTTTTTTTATTGAGCATGAAAGCGTGAACCTCAGCCTCCCTGGGAAAGTCTACTCCAGGGTGCTGGAGAGAAGGGCACGACCGTTAGTCGAACCTCGGTTGCAGGAGCTGCAATGTGGTTTTCGTCCCGGTCGTGGAACACTGGACCAGCTCTACACCCTTGCAAGGGTACAGGAGGGTATGTGGGAGCTTGCCCAAGCGGTCTACATGTGCTTTGTAGACCTGGAAAAGGCATTCGACCGTGTCCCTCGTGGTGTCCTGTGGGGGGTGCTCCGGGAGTACGGGACTGGTGGCCCGCTTCTACGTGCCATTCGGTCCTTGTACAATCGAAGCAGGAGCCTGGTTCGCATTGCCAGCAGTAAGTCGAGCTTGTTTCCGGTGAACGTTGGCCTCCGCCAAGGCTGCCCTTTGTCACCGATTCTGTTCATAATCTTCATGGACAGAATTTCTAGGCGCAGTCAAGGTGTTGAGGGAGTCCAGCTTGGTGACCTTAGGATCTCGTCTCTGCTATTTGCAGACGATGTGGTCCTTATGGCCTCATCAGGCTGTGACCTTCAGCGTTTACTGGAGCGGTTTGCAGCTGAGTGTGAAGCTTCTGGGATGAGACTCAGCACCTCCAAATCCGAGGCCATGGTTCTCAGTCGGAAACGGGTGGACTGTACCCTCCGGGTTGGGAGTGAGGTCTTGCCTCAGGTGGAGGAGTTCAAGTATCTCGGGTTCTTGTTCACGAGTGAGGGAAGGTTGGAGCGTGAGATCGACAGACGGATCGGTGCAGCATCTGCAGTAATGCGGTCGCTGTACCGGACCGTCGTGGTGAAGAGAGAGCTGAGCCGGAAGGCAAAGCTCTCTGTTTACCGATCGATCTACGTTCCCACCCTCACCTATGGTCATGAGTTATGGGTCATGACCGAAAGAATGAGATCGCGGATACAAGCGGCGGAAATGAGTTTCCTTCGTAGGGTGGCTGGACTCACCCTAAGAGATAGGGTGAGGAGCTCGGCCATCCGGGAGGAGCTCAGAGTAGAGCCGCTGCTCCTTCACATCGAGAGGAGCCAGTTGAGGTGGCTCGGGCATCTAGTCCGGATGCCTCCCGGGCGCCTCCCTGGTGAGGTGTTTCGGGCATGCCC
>QODF01000044.1:654609-743096 GCA_024372805.1 Oostethus manadensis
TATGGACAATTTAGAGTCGCCAATTAACCTAACATGCATGTTTTTGGAATGTGGGAGGAAACCGGAGTACCCGGAGAAAACCCACACACGCACGGGGAGAACATGCAAACTCCACACAGAGATGCACAACGGAGATTTGAACCCAGGTCTTCCAGATCTCCTGACTGTGTGGCCAATGTGCTAACCTCTCAGCCACCGTGCGGCCTCTAAAAAGTCAGTTAAAGTTTTTTTTTTTAAGTTGATAAAGCTTAATCAATCTGCACAGTGGAACCGTAAAGAAGAGTGTTTTGTGTGGGAAAAGTACAACAAAGACTTTTTTTGTTTCAAACGGAGCTAGTACGGAGCTAACGTTAGCAAGTGATGTCACCACTACAAAGATGACGTCCACGGCCAAAATAAAGTAAGCCCATGTCTAATTAACTCTGCAGTTTAAGATTAAAACCCTTAAAATACTAATTTGTTGTCGGTAATTACGTCAAAATTATAATGTCTTTTTTCTACCCCTTTTACGTACGTGTTATGTATCATTAAGATCACATTTTGTTATTCAGCCACTCCTTTGGAGTGATGTGAGGCTTCAGTGCAGAGTCATAGTCCTGAATTCGAACATATACAAAAAATGCACTACAGTAATCTCTCACCTGTTCTTTGAAATTTCTCTGACATGGTCTTTCAGAAATAAATAAATTGATAAATTATGCTGTTCTGTGGATGAACACGGCCTATTAGTAAAAAAAAAAAAAAAAAGCATACTTATGCAAATTATACTTATTTTCTTACTTAAATGTAGCATTTTCAAGCAGAAAAATGGCTGAATGAATTAAAATACAAATAAAAGGCATTCAGAAGACGCATTCAAATGTAGTATTTTATACTGGTTACTAGATGTCAGTAATTTTACGGTAATATTGGGTGAGACACACAAGCCCCTGAATTGAATGCTGGAACAACAGGACTTTATTGCAAATTTGAATAGTCTCACAACAGGCACAATAATCCCTAACACAGCACAGAAAACCTGAGGTCACATTCTGTCCGACCTCCACTTATCTCCCAAAGCACCGCAACACACACAAGCTTGAGTCTTATTTATGTCTTATTTTTTATTTATTTGTATTATATTTACTATGTTGGGCTATAGGAGTGTAAATGTGACTGTAGGGGTGTTATTTCATGTCTAGAGGGCTCTAGTAATGTTAAAAACCGAATTTAGGAGGTTGTTAAAATATTTTCTATGCTCTAACAGTCAAAATATTTGAATTATATAAAAGCAATCTTACTTTTGTGGAAAAAAAACAATTAACTATGATAAACAAGGGATTAGGGGCGCACGCATTAGGTGGGTAGCATGTCGGCCTCACAGTCGGGTGATCTAGGTTTGAATCTCTGCTGGGCATCTCTGTGTGGAGTTTGCCTTTTCTCCACACGCGTGCGTGGGTTTTCTCCGGGTACTCTGGTGTCCTCCCACATCCCAAAAAACATACATGTTAGGTTAATAAGTGACTCTAATTTGTCCATAGGTATGAATGCGTGAAGGGTTGTCTTCCCTGCATTTGACTGGCGACCAGCCTCCTGCCTGAAGTCAGCTGGGATCGGCTCCAGCATACCCACTACCCTAAATGTGGATAAGCGCATTAAAATGGCTGGATGGAAACAAGGGATTACTGTATTATTTTAAGACAAACAAATTGGCCTTACATAGTTGGAAGAGAAGCTAGTGAAAGGATATTTGGCCGTACTTCAAGAATACTGCACAAAAGTTAAGCTTATTATACTTTGAGGTTGAATATTTCGACTTGTTTTGCAACATCCTGCCTATCTGCCCAATCAATGTATCTGAAGAGTGGAGGAGCTGATCTCTCTTTTCCACACAATGCTCCTCCCTCCTGCTTGTCCTTCCGCACGATCCCGACTGAGATCTCACATTTCACCATCAATTTCTCGCTTCCACACCCCCCAAAAAATGCATCTCACTACGTCACCGCTCTCCCTGCCTTGGCGTGTTTACAAGGCAAGCCAACTCACGGATGCTAATGGAAGAAGGCCGCTCTTGTATCACACTGAAAGCTAAAGTGTTCAAATATATGCGTTGATAGGACTGTGTCAACTGCCCCCTTTCTGGTGTTGCACAGTTTGCTGAGACATGTTGATCCTCTCACGTCTACTGTTTGCATTAGCGTTTAGCATGCTCGTGGCAAACATGTCGCACATAGGCCCGACTTGTTGGCGAAACTGTGTTACGATGTCAAGGTGCTTGTACAAGTGCCAGTGCAGAAAATACTTTTATGTTTGTGCTCTTGTACAAGACACCGTGTCATTTTTATTTAAAACAATGACTTATTTATGTTCCAAGATTTTGAATCTTTTAACAGCCCCACAAATACAGTGAACATGACTTACAAACACGACACGATAAACAAAACAACAACAAAAGCTTAAACATATTTCATTAGTAGTTAGAATACAAAAATAATAGCAAAAACAACTATAATTACTAGTAATATTACAGTTGTAATAATAACAAAAATCATAACGGTGGTTGTATTAATCTGTCAGTAAAAAGTGTCTACCGTCACCATGACTTGGATGTTTTGGGAAAATGGTGTTTTATTGTATTTTATTAAAAAAAATTCATGATTACTGTTTAAAAATCATCATTACCCGATTTGAAGGATTCATTTGATTAAAAGTCATTTGTTTGATTTTTTGTTTATTTAATTTTTTTAGCCAGTGAGCTGAAAAGGGTTATTTTACCCTATTCTATTTTATTGTCATTATCAGTAAAAATCATGATCACTACATTAGAATTGTCATGTATTTCAGATTATGATGACCTGGATGACCGAGAAGCTACAATTTCAGTCTTTTAACAAACAAGCACTTTATCTACGGTGTATATATACATAAATACGTGTATGTAGTGGTGCTGTACAGTATAGTTATGCGTCTGGTTGTTGCTGACGTGTTCTGGCTTGTGTTTCCCTCCAGACTGAAAGGGTGCAATCAGCTTCACTTTGTCTCGCTTTTATTTATCAAAATACAAAAAGAACATCAAAGTTGCTTATGTTGTTGTGTTTTGTACACTTTTTCATTTTACAGATGCAGAAAATAAAGAGAAAGAGGAAGGCTAGTTTGGGACTATATTCATTTTTCCTTCAGAGGCTTTTCCTTCCAAAGCTGAAGTCACTGAGCGGCACTTTAAGTGATTCCAGATGCTTCTGCAATTGGGTTCACATGGAGATGGAACCAAAGAGATGTTTTAAGCACATCGTGTTTGTTTTTCCCAATTGGATCTCACTTTTAGCATGGTGGAAAAGTAAGAATGCATTTTTGTGAATATAAAACAAAAGTAATTGTTGGTACACACAGTGGGAGGAGCCATCTCACCATCATGTGACATATGGATGAAGGATGCTGCAACGTAAATAAAGTCCAGAAGGAAGCTGGCGGGACATTACCGTGAAAGAAGGCAGGCAGGGAGTGGCAGTGGGCGGGGCCTGAGCCAAGAAAGGGGCGTGGTCTCACTGTGCCGCCCCGTGAACCCTTAAGAGCGACGCCCTGGGGCGGCAACCCTTTTAAGACGGGTTTGTGTAAAGAGAAAATGAAGCACTTCAGCAATGCACAAGGCAGGTAGAGACAGGACCCACTTTAAACGAGAGCAAGAAGAGTGTGGGGGGGCTCATGAAAAACTGGACAGCTGAGAAATAAAATCTTGAATATTTTTTTGTGAGTGACTTTGAAATGCTGCACTTCACCTGCCCTCATTTGATCAGTTACGGCCCTGGCGACTTCACACGGCCTTTAGAACAAAGTCCGAACAAGAAGTTCCCGTCTCAGATGTGAGCATCTTCTGTCGTTATCCGCTTCGGCCCTAATGACAGACAGGAAGGCTCCATGTTCTCCTGCATGTTATTCCGTCTTAAAGGAGCGCCACATTCTTCCTAGCATGTGTCTAAAAAAAAACAAAAAAATTTACCCAAAAAAAAAAAAATTTTTTTTAAATATTAAGGATCGTTATACGTATGAACTTTTTTATACGTATAACGCAAGTTTCAAGTGTCAAAGGGTGCAAAAAGTGCACATTCACACACCACCGCCACCATCCTCATCATCTGCTCCTCCTTTTTTCCTTCTGTGGTCGTTTTTTTTCCCTCCTCATCCCAGCACACTCCCTTTGTTGATGTGGCAGGCCTGGGAAACAAAAAGCTGATGGGAGGCAGAGTGCCTCATCTTCTGCTTGCAGACGTGGACACTAGGAAGGGAAGGGTGGAGAAGAAGAAAAAAAAGATAATTTAAGGAGATAACATGTGGAGAGAAAGAAGCGGGACGCCTTTCAGCAGAACAAGTAGCGTCTGTTTAATTGATGCTTTTAGATGTAAAGAGAAAGTATTGCACATGTAGAACATCAAGGCCATCACAGTCATAGATAATGACTATATGGTGGGGCTGCAGAGTGCTATACAGTAATAATTATAATAATAAAAACATAAGCACATTCATGATTTGTAATCGTTCGATTTGAGAGCCAGCGAACAAGCTCTCAGTGACTTTCCATGTTTGTGACGTTGCAGAGCGAGCAAGCAGGCATTTTTCAGCCACATGAAACTCCATCTATATTTGGACCCAATCAGGAACGTGGGCTATTGCGTTAAATCCCGCCTACTCTCAGCGCCAGCCCCTCCACCTTCTCCTCCAGAACTGAATGTGGATTTAAAAAAATGTGACGTGGACACCCTTAAATCTCATATTATCATCTGACCCTCCTGGACACATTTGCTTCCTTTAACACAGTGGGCCCGAGTTAAAGCCCAGAGGAACACATTTTGAGGTCACTAAAACAATCAACGGTTAAGAAAAAGCCTGTTGCAAACATATACAAAAGATGGGGGATACTTTATCATTCAATAGCATAAGAAAATGTGACCTTTCATTCTAATCTACATGATTGGACTATAAGATCACTGTTAGTACCTTTTGTGTTATACATTGTCAGAAATCGGGGTACCCCAGTCTACACAAATGTTAACCAATTATTAGACTCCAAGATAGCTGGACCCAAAAAAGTACAGGTAGAAGACAAGTCCTGAGTTGTGTCCAAATCTTTTTATATTGTCAGAAATTGGGGTACCTTCAGAGCTTCAATCTTCGTTAATGTCGCCTAATTTTTGGAATGCAAGAAAGCTGGTCCTCGTACCAAAAAGGTAAAAAATGGAAGGCAAGTCACTGTGTCCAAATTTTTGGTATACTCCAACTTGTCCTCAGTCAGAAATTGGGCTACCTTGAGAGTGTGTCTCTATCTTTATGGTCTAGTCAAGATAGCTGGTCCTCGTCCAAAAAGGTACAGGTAAAAGTCAAGTCTTGAGTCACATTGTGTCCAAATCTTTGTTATATTCCAACATCTATCCTGTCAGTAAATCGGGTATCTTTATAGTCCAGTCCAGTTTATAGTCTAGTCTCCCCTACTTTAATTATTGGACTCTAGGATATCTTATCCTGGTCCAAAAAGGTACAGGTATGTTCCCAAGCACTGAGTCCTATTGTGTCCAGATTTTTGGTATATTACCTTGTCAGAGTTCCATTGATTCTCCGCGAGAGACAGAAGTATTCCATCGTTTGTATTTCGAAATCTTTTCCAAACACTGTTCACTGAGCTTCTCCACTGTCCTCTGTAACGACTTTACCAGTCTTGTCCCGGTAAGACGCCCGTAAAGACTGAGCCATCAATGTGTCCGGCTGCGACAAAACCAGATGTTTTTTGGACGCTGCAACCTGAACAAAACATTGTCCTTGCAGCAGCCAAAAGCATGTGATCGATACTCAACAAGTGCTGTGCTGGACGAGTTCCTCAGTGTTGAACCATGTTCCATTTCTAGTCAATGTTATCCATTGTTGGATTTTTATTGTAGAAATATATTCAGCCTTCTTGCATCCTTCGGGTAAAATGAAATATTTTTGTTTGACAGCAAAATCTGAGTAGTTATTAGATGTCATCACAATCCTTGTATTTTTTTTACTGGGTAAGATCAAGGGATTCTGTTATTTGAGGTGTTTCTGCACCCCGGGGTGTTTTATAGTGGCTCGAGGTGCTTCTGTTGTTAAACTTGGGGAGCCACAAAGCAGCTTGGGGCATTTGGAAAACATACAGTACAGGCCCATGTGGAATAACTAGGCTTGCAAAATAATAGTTTAAGGTTCTAGGAGGTTAATATGGAAATGTGTGGCCCCCACCCCCACCCGATTGCTTATGTTGTGGCTTATGAATATGATACTTCTTGAACTTCAGTCAACTGGTTTCCAAACAGTTGCTAGCTTATTGACTGCTGATTTTCTCGTGTTTGGGAAAGGAGTTTAACCTGGTCCAGCCCTCTCCTTCATGTTTCCGATGAATCAGTACCTTAGCTACCTGTGCCTCATCAAGTGCGCATCACCATTATGGTGTTGATTCTGGTCTTGACTGTTGGTCCACCTGTCTCCAACACAGAACACCAGAGCTACTAACTGGCATTGAAGCTTTACGACAATCATGCATACAGTCCTAATAACCAGGAGTGCCGATTTTAGCCTCTGGTCGTTTGTTGGTAATTGCACACATTTAAACTTGAGCTGAGATCACTTTCCCCTGAGGACGGAGCTCCAATAAAGAGGCCCTGCTTGCTAATGGGTAGCACGCAGCAGCCTGGTAGCAAAGATGGCTGGTTTTACACGACTTCACTCAGGAAGAGGCATGAACAAGTAAACATTGACCCCCTGCCGTCCTGTACGGAACCTGCCGGGGGATTGGGCTCCTGTTCCATATGGAAACGCAGGGAGCCGGCTATTAGTCTTTATGGGATGCTGACTTGACTGCATGGTTAAAAGCCCCAAAAGACGTACAGCTCGTAACATGCCAGCAAAATGAAAGCAAGTTGGTGATGTAACGCCATGTATAGTAAGTATATCAGGTAATCTAAACTGAAACTAAAATCTGTGTCACAAAGTCTACAACAAAATGTGCAACGGTTACTTTTGTCTAGATTTGAAATTTTGATTTTCCGAGCAAGTTGAAAAATGATGGGGTACGTCAGCAACTTGAGAAAAATAAAGACAAATATTTCTAAAGCTGCTAAGCTAAGTTTTGTTATGGAAGATGCAAAATGAATCCGTTTGTACTTAAGAGTCTCAATGCTGGTAAAGAAAAGTATAAAAGGTAAAAAACAAAATTCTGCAAAGTTAAAACGTAAAAAGTGGAAAAAATATAACGGAATTTGTGACAACAACGACAACGGATTTCATAGGGCCCTAAACATAGAATGTGTGTCAAGACTTGAATGGTACTCCAATTTTAGAGAGTTTTTGTAGCCTTAAAATGTTTTACTTCTTTCAACTTGGGAACGTTACATGCGTTGTGAACCCCTGGTAGTACCTGGAGCCCAAGGATTAGCACTAGAGTCCATCAGGCTACCACTCTGAAATTAGGCTTTTGTGGGAACATACAGTACCTGCACACTTTGGGACCTAGAAAAAGTCTACATCATCTGGATCAGGGGCCGAGACACTGCAGGGTTTCTTTACAGTCGGTCACTAAAGCAGGTGCTTTTAATGGACAACACCCTCCTCAATTTGCGGGTAAGAACTCATCTATTAAATCACCTGCTGGAAAAACTGGTTGGTGAGAAATCCTGCAGGGTCTCGGCCCTCCGTGGCACGAGTTTGACACATATCATCAGGATCATCTGGCAACCAAAACACTTTAGCGCCACAGAAAAGGAACTCCTACAACTGACTGACTGGTCTTCACCATAAGACATTTTACCTCCTCGCCGCTCCTCTTCTGGAGTCCTCCTCCATGCAGAGGAGGAATAATAGTAGACAGGAAAGGAGCTCTGCCGTGGTTCCGTGGGTAGAGCCAAGAACCAAACCCAGTGGCCCTTTTCTCTTCAGTGGACTCCGCAACCCTCTAATTTGACATTTATTTTTGGATGAGAGTTTATTGAACTCTCACGTTCTATGCGAAATGCATGGAACCGATATTCCCTCACTGTCTTTCTGCTGTGATTGTTCACTTTACTAACTGCAATCAAGCACATTTTGTAGGACACTGACACAAAATCTCATAGAATATTTCATTGCCAAAGAGGTCGACCATGTTTAGGCCGCAGGCAGGATTCTCTGGAGTGTTTATGCGACGTTTTAACACATGCAGTTTTGCAGGCAAACGACGTCCCCCGTGTTAAAACTCCTGCAGCTCTCATGGAAAATGGATCACCTGTTTTGTAGGAGGCGTCCAGGTGTACGAGCACCATTACAGTAGTGTACAAAAAAAGGTGATCCATTTTGTAGGAAGCGTCCAGGTGTACGAGCACCATTGGAAACATTTGCTATGCTTAAATGAAAAACCTTCTACAACGTGGCGGCCATCTTTGTTCGTGCTTCCTTAACTGGGACTTTGTGTATTGAGGTATTGCAATTTCAAAGAAAATTAAAAAGAGATAACAATAAATAAATGAATTACAAAAAAATAAATGATAAAAATAACCTTAGCTAAACCTGTGTTAGCCCAAACTAAAGTCACAAACGCTAGACAAGCAACCTTGAATAAATGATCTGGAGAAAGTGACAACTATTGTTATATTGCCTCTAAATGTTAAAAAAGTGAAAGAACACAGTTTCTAACTTTCACAGCGCACACTATTGCCAAATAAATAGTTGCTAAAGTTAGAGATAGCCATTACAAACAACGATCATTAACTAAATCAGCATATGTAGAATGTATTAACTGTTAAAAAAGGTGTCAGAGAACCCTGACACTTTGTTCATTTAGCGCTGAACCAAGTCCACTTCCTGTTTCTGTGTCACATGGTGTTGACCACTGCCCCTCCTCCCTTTTTTATGCGACCCTTTGGCATCCCCTGAATCTGGGTGTGGGGGGAGCAGACACGGGCACAGATTGTGACGATGGCAAGACGTCACCCTGCGTCGTCAGCTACCTTCTCTTTACATCTCAGCGGAGAGAGCGAAACATCTGATAAGTGTTAGTTGAGCTTTTGCAGGGTGACCCAGGAGGCGAGCATAAATCTCAGCTCCTCCTCCGCGTCTTCGTGGTGCTGCAGCTGAGTTGCTTTTCCAACATGTGGATGCTTCACCATGCATTAAATCTGGTCTTTGTGCAAAACAAAAACATGCAAGAAAAAGGAGATTTCGGTAGTTTGAAGTGCAAACGGAGGGCGAGCAATTAAACAAAACAAAAAAAAAAACAGAAGGGAAGACTAGGAAGTGAGACATGCTATCAGCTGGTGTGATCGCAGAATGTTTATTTAAATGGAGAGAAGTGGCATGCCGGCAAGAGACTGCACACTTTAATGGCGGTGAAGGATTTTTTTCTGTTTGTGCTTTGTGGAAGCCTCAAACGTGGCAGCAAATTGAGGAGGAAGGACAGCCTTTTATTTAAAGAGCTCAAAGCTCTCCCTCGCTCACCAGCTACAACGTAAAGAAAAAGGAAAAAGTCATTTTTGCCAGTGCTGGGTGCTGAGAGGGAGGGAGAACAGACCACACTGCATTCTTTTCTATTGAGGTCACCTTTTTTCTTCTCTGCCTGAACTGCTCAGCAGCTTCCAGCTTCTTCTGCACATGCTCACAAATTGTTTTCTGGACGGGAAATATGAACCCAAATTCTCACTGTCATCTCGGAGGAACAGAATAAGTCAAAAGTCGACCAATAATCTTACCATCTCACATCTTTGCAAGTCTATAGTGCTATGCTGACACTATAAACACCCCATAAAGTCATTCACTGTTCAGTACCAAATATTTAGGGATGCACAAAATGTTATTGTTAGTTTGCACTTTAATATTAGGAAAAAATCGATGCCATGCGCCATAGTAGGGATTTATTTTTTTAAATCAATCCAAACACAAATTTCCTTGCTGAAATGCTTTCTATTTGCAATTTAATAACTTAACAACAGGAGGTAATTCTACCACACCTCCCTCGCTCAAACAAAAAACACAAAGAACACAAAATGTAACTGCAGCACTTCCCAGCATGCCTTGCGGGTGATACATTATTAGTGCGTAAGCCTCAGTGTGGTACAGTTACACTTGTGTTACTTGTTATTTTAGGTTGCATTGTTGGTTTGTGATGTGTGAGTAAGGGTGTGAATATCAAGTGGATTTACTGTTTTCTGTACAGTTCCAGCTTTTACCAAGATAGGGCAAATTAGATGGTTTAAATACTAATAATTGAAGCTAACTATGGACTTTATGAGCACAAATGTAATACAAATAATATATATTTACATGCATATTTTCGAAGATGTCGTCGGTGTACCACTCCATAAAGTTATCCCTGTAATCCCTCTTACTGTTTTTGTGCGTTGTATCCCCTTTTATCCTTGTTGTCGTGATTATACAGTATGATGTTTAGTATGTATCCAGATCGTTGATATCTTTGACAACCAGCACTCCTGCTTCTCCTGGACCTCCATGTAGCTTGATGTATACAGTATTTTTCCGTTGGTGCGTGCTCCAAGTTCCTTGTATCTTTCCCTGCTTCCTCAAGTCTCGTGCTTTCTTGGCAATGTCAGCGTTGCGTTTTGTCAGGTGCTCATTTAAGTAGACATTTGTGCCTTTCAAGTTGTTCCTCTGTTTCAGTGCAGTTTTGAATTCCCTGTTGGTGAACTTGATGAAGACAGGTGTGGTGTTGTTTCTGCCATACAGTGGAATGCACATATCAATGGTGTTGATATCGATATCCACCTCCTTTGATTGTAGGAAGCTGACAATCTGTTGCTTTGCTGAAGAAACATTCATTCCATCCGGTTCTCCTCTGTTATAAGCTTCCCTATCTTTTGACCCGGGTGTAACTCAGCGACCTGTGTAGTTTTCATTTGCTCGGTGATGTTATCCTTTGCTTCTTTCTCTTCCTCCAGAGTGGTGCGCCAGGCGGCATTATCCTTCAATAGTGTCCTGATATCATCCTGTAGAGCATTGGTGTCGTTGCATAATGCATGATTTACTTCCTTGGGGTTTTGAGAGCAGCACGCAAGGCAGCATTGTATTCCAATAATGTCTTGATATCATTCTGCAGAACTCTAACATCCTTGCATGATGCTCTATTTTCTTCCATATGGTTTTTAGCTTCCTTGAGAGCAGCGTGCAAGGCAGCATTTACTATCAATAGTGGCTTTATATTATCCTGCAAAGCCTTGATATCAGTGCGTAGTGCTTTATTATCTGCCAAAGGGTTTTTAACCTCTTTAAGAGCAGCACACAACGCAAGATTTATATCTTGCAACTTTTCAATTTCTTCTTTTGGAGCTTTAGTTTCTTTGCTCAGTGTTCTATTTTCCTCCATAAGGTTTATGACATCACCATGGACCCATTGGATCTTTTCGATAAGACTGTCATTCTGCGATTGTACATGTTGAATCTGTGACTAAAAATGCTTAAGGTCTGGTTATGCCGCAGTACACCCCCGTATCTCCTGCATCTCCATCTTGATCTGTTTTAACTTCTTAAAGTCCTGCATCCAGGTCTCCCAGAAATTTTCCTCCACCACATTTTGTTGTTCTTGTTTTTCTGATGTACTCAACTCATGGCTGCAGTCGTCGTCCTCCACCACATTTGGCAACAAGACCGACGCTTGTGATTTTGAGTCCATTATCCACTCCGCGTGCATTCTCCACTTAGCATGCAACATGGCACACGTCTTGTTGTGTTATTAATACACTGTGTGTATTAATTTTTCATAATATTAGCTAGCTAACAAAATGGCAAACTATAATTGTAAAACCCAAAAAAATGTGTTCTGGAACGACTTAATAGGATTTACATTTTTTCTTACAGGAGAACAGCGTCCATTTTGGTTACAACTTCAGAGCTTCTGAAAGAAGCCAAAAACGCTCACCAAGATTCCATTGTTCTTAGAAAATGTGAATTATTTAACCATGTTATTTTGAATACCTGAACAGTAATAAAAAACACACAGAGAATCATTGAGAACTATCTTGTCCTTCATTAAGCTTATCTTTTATCATTCACCATATCACCCAATCTTGTCTTGGAGGTTGTCCGTCGTGTCTTTCTTGAACACAAAGAAACTATTACACGTTAAGGTGTCAAAGAGTCTGCTAATGTTGGCTGTTGGTGGGGAAGTGTGAGACGGCCGTGCGGAGAATATTTTTTGTGCAAACGTCACATGTGGCGTGCAGATGATCCTCACTTGTAGCCCCTCAGAAAATGCACTGAAGCCAATGGAAGACAAGGCTATTTAGTCGCATTTATACAATTCATGTTGTTCCTACAAGCAGGGGTTGGATTGTATCGAAAACTGCAACACATAAACTTACTATTGACCTCAACTTACATCTTTTTCCTGCTGTGGAATAATAAAAAAGGGAAGATCAACGTCTGGCTGCCAGTTACGCGGATGGACTTAACATATGCTTGTTGTTGTTGTAATATTGGAACACTAAAACATCCATCCATCCATCCATTTTCCACCGCTTATCCGGGTCCGGGTCGCGGGGGCAGCAGCTTCAGTAGGGAAGTCCAGACTTCCCGGTCCCCAGCGACCTCTTCCAGCTCCATCGGGAGGACACCAAGGCGTTCCCAGGCCAGCTGTGAGACATAGTCCCTCCAGCGTGTCCTAGGTCTTCCCGGGGGCCTTCTCCCGACCGGGCATGCCCGAAACACCTCACCAGGGAGGCGCCCGGGAGGCATCCGTACTAGATGCCCGAGCCACCTCAACTGGCACTAAAACAGTGCTTCTCAATAATTTTCTATCATGCCCCCCCCCATGAGACAGAAATGTTTTCAGCCCACCCCTGACATCGTGCCACCCCCAGGGAGGCCCACCTCACTATTTGAGGCTCACTATTTGATTTAATCCTACAAGCCATGTATACATTGAGCAAAATGAAGTTACCTATGCAACGTTACTGGTGCAGTATCACCTTCAACCTTCACCAGGTGGCTGGTCTTTGGAGGTGAAGTACAAGTAAACTTTCAAGTGTTGCGGGGAGAGTATTTTAAGCCAGATGCTCACCGTCATCCGTGCAAGTGAAAAAACATGGGAACCAGGACCAACATTCCGATTGTTAAAGAGTTTTTATTTTGCGTCTTAGTTCAATGGCCATTTTACCGACCAGAAGAAATAGCACCAAACAGCAGCAAAGAAGAAGCGGCTAACAACGAGAGGTCAACTCAGTGCAACATTTGCAGCATAATATCATGCAAAGGAGTGTGCAAAATCAACATATTTCATCTTCACACTTTCATGGTGTAGAAAGAACTGAATACCTCGCCTTTGATGCATTATATCAGACTTCCTGTAAGCAGAAGCAGGGAAATCCAACAATAAACGACGTCTGTCTCATGCCTATGGAGTTTTAGAAAGCTAGCTGATCTGGAAGTTTGGTGTAAGATGGGCAGGAGCTACGGCCAGGCAAGTTAATCATTTGCACATTCCGTCTTTGTTAGCAACAGTCAAGGGTCCTTTTCAACTCACACAACACACTTCCGGACTTCAAAATAAAAAATAAATAAAAGATAACATTGAAAAAAATGGGCGTGCAAAATATTGTATCAGTGGGATTATTGTTTTTGACATAGGCTGCTGTTGAGTGTGTTGGCTGTATAGAGTAGTGGTGTTCAGCATGCTGGTTAGAGCAAGCGTTTGGAGTCAAGAGCGTAGAATAGGAAACTAGCAAGTGGAACCTTTGTGTGCTCTGTGTGCTCTATGTTGACATGAAAATAAATGTCCAACTGAATTACAACCATCCTGACATGGAATTAGTCATCCGCCATTACAATACATTTAGGGTAAGACTAATCATTACTAATCATCCACGCACCATGACAGAGGAATCCGGGCACAGTGAGAGAAGACAACCATTGTTGTCACAATCCAGCATCCGGCGTGAAACTAACTTAACCACGGTACCCCATGGACATGTCTGCAAGGTGGCGGTGCATTTACTCTTTCATCGGGGAGGCGGTAGTCGAGTGACAACCACCCTTGAGGCGCATTTACCGCACATACCATGATGCAATGTGGCCCAGATTTACAGCAACCGGATTGGCCTAATCTTGTGGCGGATGCCGATCTTTTGCGATCTTCCAAATACATCTGATCGGCAGCCGATACCAATCCTAAAGATCCAGATGACATGGCTCAGACATCTGGTAAGCATGCCTCTCGGACGCCTCCCTGCCGTGGTGTTCAGTACACGTCTGACCGGTAGGAGGCCTCGGGGAGGCCCCAGCACACATTGGAGAGACTATGTCTCTCAACTGGCCTGGGAGTGCCTCGGGAGGAGCTCTGCAAAGTAGCTGGGTAGAGGGAAGTTGGGGCTTGCTTCCTGAGGCTGCTGCTTCAGCGACCCGCCTTGGGATAAGCGTAAGAAGATGGATAGATGGATGGTTTCCGTGCTTGTGACAAAACCATTTGTGTGTTTAGTGTGCGTCATCATTTGAGATTAAAAGTAAAAGGAACTGTCAAAAAACACTGGGAGACTACTAAACAATGAATGGAAAAAACACGTGGGCACCAGTGGCTTACGGGAACATGAGGCAACCCGTGTGCTCAAAAAGGTTGGTGACCACTGCTATACAGACGCTTGTGGCATTATGGTCAACTTCAGGGTCGCATTGGTGTCTTTGTTTGGCTTGTGGACCTTGCTGTGTGCACTGAGGATACAAAAGGGCCTTTCTCAAAGTGTTTCTACAAAGTTGGAAGCAAACAGTTGTCCATAATGTTGGCAATTCAGGGACAGCAATCGAAATAAAAAGACTGAAATAACGAATCTTTGCTCCTGCAGCTTTTTTGGGGGGAGAGCATGAGTCATTCAGAAGATGGGATGTTTTTCCAATTCCACTTTCTCTCCTTTAGTTCGACTCTACCTGTTAATTTCCCTCACAGAATAGACTGAGAAGCTCCACCAAACCTCTCCGTGGCACTACTTATTTTTGTGTCTCTCTCTTACAGTCGTCCCGCCTACTTTTTCACATGTGAACGACATTTCCAGATGTGATCTCTGAGTTAACTCCCCCACCCCCACCACCACCAACAGCAACAACAATCTCATCAGCACCTCAGAAGATGTCAACCCTGTTTGGTGTCCAAACTCCAAACGCTCTAGAATGTAACAAACTAACCGGTGCTCAAATAAAGGAACAACAGCAGTGTCTCCATAAAGTGGCTGACTGACTAACTTTCCCAGATGTTGGGAATGACGAACCACCCAAAAAAAAAACAAGAGTGAGAGCGTGTGGGTCAACTGGAAATGCAGAGAAAACTGAGGATTCTCCCCCCGGAAAGTGGCAGTGAATGGTCCGACTAAAGATTAGCAATGCACATGTTTTGATGATTGCGAAAGTAACGAAAATGCGAGGCAAGTTGCAGGAAATAGTGCAGAATTCCCACTTTAATTTGTCGCAGCAGGGAAATACGACACCCGCAACACCCTCATCCACCCTCACTCGCTACCATAACTATGATGACTACTTCTAAAATACTCAATTGACTAAGTCGGTCAGTAAATAGAACATAACAAGCAGGGATTTTGCTATAGAGCAACACTTCAGGTTTTTGTCCGCCTGCTTTTTAGCAGCCTGCCAGTGGACTTGCACATTTATCTCTACGTCCAGGGAAGGATCCAGTCATATTTTCCATCTCTGCTGTCTGACTGGATGTCTGCGGCACAGAGGGGGGAGCGCAAGGATGGGAGAGAGAGAGAGAGAGCGTGGATGGATGGGGGCTGGGATGGAGCACGGAGCCAGGCGTGAAAGAAAACCAGACGTTGGGAGGAAAAGGCCTCCTCAGCGTGTTCATGGACAAAAGTATTGGGTCTTAATCGATTGATTCATCAATCGGTAGCAGAGTCCGTAACTCTGGGTGGTACGCCACTTCCTCCCATAAGATCCCAAATGACGACCCTGAGTGGAAATGACCGTGCAGGCACAGACAGATGACAATGATTGATAGCTTGACGTTGATGTTGTCCAATTTTGGATCCAAACTTTCATCAGTATGTAAATGTGCTAAAGAGCTTTCACTGCTTTGTAGGTTGAAAAGCACTATACATGTGAAAATCCATTTACCATATAAAACATATTTAAAGTAATGTAATGGTAATTTAAAGAAGAAATTCAATTCAATTCAAAGTAGAAAAAACACAGCAAAGGAATTCTAAGCGGAAAAACATAAACAATATGAATTACTCCCGACTTATTGTGAATAAGATGAAAAATGTCCCCTTTTTATATTTACTCAATATGGTAATACTGGTAGTTTATAATAATTCCTGCATTTTGTTATGTTAAAGCTAGTTTTAGCCACATTATAGACCATCTGAAATGTGTTTTCGCGCCTCTAAAGACAATAAATTGTGTTAAAGAGATATTTATACAACACGTTTATACCAGAGAGATGTTTCACAGACAATATTTGAAATTTGTACGGCCTAAACAAAATAACAGTGATCTTTAAAAGTGTCATTTTGTGTGTAAACGTACGTTTTCATTCACTAGCGGCCTCCTAGCATGTAAAGGTATTGTGATTGGTGATCCTTTATAATTTTCCTGGTCACGCCCTGTAATTAGAGGCAGGTGGTCCCTGCATAATGAACACAGAAGCAGACACCAGTGCGGGATTGCACCGATTGAACCAGCAAGGTGAAGGTGCCATACAAAGGAGATGTTGCATTTAAATGCTAATGAATATGCTGTGGAACTTTTAAGTATTATGGAGTGAAGTGGAGCCCCAGGCAGGCTGGATTTTGGAGGCGCTTACAAGTAGAAACACGTGGACAAGGCTGCACGCCGCCACTTCCAAGCTTTCTGGGAATGTCAAGTTTAGACTTTTTAGGTAGTATATATTGCAATGTCTATAACGACACTAAGATACCATGTCCGTCTGTGCAAGTATGCTCATTTTTTCAACACTTTAATCCCACTGAGCAGCATTCATTATGTCTAGTCACAATAATAGTACAAGCCAAAATATTCTCATTTTTGTCTAAAGATTGACTTGATAACTAAATCTATGCTTAAATTTGTCTTACTCTAAATTTATGTCAATTACTAGATATCTTTAAGTCTTGCCATCAGTCCTCACTCCAAGTCAGTGACCAACTCGAAAGCATATATCTTGCATTATGTCCAAGTCTAGGACCGTGTCCATGTCAAAGCCCATATTGACATCGTGGATTACGATTTGGTCTACGACTGAGTCTACGTCCAAGTCTAAACCTACAGCAACATACTGCAACATATTACTAAGGCAATGACAGTCTATGTCAACATATTGTGTTATAACAGGGCTTCTAGAATTGTGGGGCGGGCCCCCCTGGTGGGGGGTGTGGTGAACTGTCGGGGGGGGGCGTGATAGGCAGGCAGTACTTTCAATGATCAGTGCAGACCTGCCAACATGTACAAGTTTATTGTACTCAACTAAAATGTTGAGTCAGTGTCATTTTGTTTTTACACTTTCTTTCTCAATGTTCATCAGAGAAGATCATGTCCATCATGCAGTGGGTTGTGTCAGGAAGGGCATCCGACGTAAAACTAACTCAAAACATGCGGATCAAACAGAAAAATTGATTCGCCATGGCGACCCCTGAAGGGATAAGCACGGATAAGCCCAAAGGAAAAGAAGAAGATCCAGTCTGACTCTTGAATACGCTTGTATGCTTTACTCCTCCCCATTTTGTTGTATTTTCTTGGTTCTAGTTTCAAGTTCAGTCTGGACAGTACAGATAAATAAACTGATATTATCACTTTCTCAATCATATTTCTATTTAGGAGGGAGTGAACACATTTCTGTCCCCTGGAGACAGAAAATACTGTAGTTGACAACCACTGCATTATGAGTAAATCTTATACCTTGCGTTATGACTAAGTCTATGATGAAGTCTATGTCAATGACTATATCTATATCTTGTGTTATGACTAAGTCTATGACAGAGTCTATGTCCAAGCCTAAACCTACAGCAACGTTTACAACTAATGCAATGACTTTGTGTCTGTCTAAAGTTATCGACATCTTGCATTACAACTAAGAATATTACTGAGTTTATGTCCAAGACTAAGGCTATGATGGAGTCTATGCCCAAGCCTATTTCTACATCTTGCGTTATGAGTAGACCTATGACTGAGTTCATGCCTAAACTTAATCTGTGACTGAGTCTATGTCGAAGCCTATATTGATATCTTGCATTACGATTAAGTCGATGACTGAGTCTACGTCCAAGCTTAAGACTGGGACTAAATCTATATCGAAGCATAAATTTAATGTTATGTCCAAATCCGTGCTTCCGCTGATAACTTAGTGTATGACATGGTCTAAAGCAGTGGTTCTCAAACTTTTATTGCCACGCCCCCCTTTTGGACATAAAATTATTTGTCTTAGTCTAAATCTTAGCTGAAGCCTACATCTTGGTTTAAGTCCTTCTACCCGTCCAGATCTAACCCTAACTACTCATCTAAGTCTAGATTGTATTACTGTATATGACAAGGTCTACAGTATTTCTAAGCATAAAAGTCTCAAGTGCCTAGATCTATGTCCATGCCAGTGATTAATTCGACTGAATGACTGGGTCTAAATCTAAGATTTAAAATGTCAAGGCTTTGTCTAAGTCAGTGGGCCCACCCCACTATTTGAGAACCACTGGTCTAAGACCATGTCAAATTCTTTCTCTTACTGTCTAAAACGTCTAAGACTAAATAAATGTCTAAGTTCCAAGCATACGTCTAATTTATGTGGATGTCTCAGGTATTAATAGTCTTGCTAGTCTAAGTGCAGGTGTTTTGCATGTCCGTGTTCTCCCACGAGCTGATGAGGACAAATGTGGAATCTCCTTTCAAAGTCTCTGTGGACACACATCAGTTATTTTTGTCCCACATCTGCTTTTGTCCCACTCGGACCTGCTGGCGCGCTCACCTGAGCTGGCCGGAGCCAACTGGTCCAGTTCTGTGGGAGTCTGCTAGAATATTCTGCAGGTCTGAATGCAGCCCAAACAAAAAAAAGAGACCGGGCCGCGCTCCCGACAAGCGGCCACAAAACGATATGTTACAGAAAGGCAGCAACGGGATTCTGAGGCACAGAGCAGAAAATTACAAGTTCTATTTAAACTTGAGTTCACTCGTGGACTTTTTTTTTGTTTTTACCTCCACTTGCGTCGCACTCTTGCTTGTGATGGAAGGTGGGGGGAGCGGTCCTTATCACATGTATGACACGCCTGCCACTCACTCGGTCTCACACCGACGAGCGTTACTTTTTTTCAACCTCATTGTCGACCAAATACACAAAAGTGTGACTGACTGTAATGCTGGACAAGCCTTCGTTTTCTGCACTTAGCAGAGAGTGCGGCGTGTCACACTGATGGCAGATTGACAGACATCAGCGTGTATGTCAGCGTCAGGTAACAGTTCATTGGACGAACTGTTCATTTGGCCCAATCATAAAAGACCTTTTTAACAGCTCACAGCAGACGTTTCTACTTCCACTACTACTACTATTATCACCAATACTAATAAGACTACTAGCATTATTTCTACTACCAATGATAATATAACTACAATCATTACTTCTATGTAATACTACTATGAATGTGACCACCAATACTGCACATACAACTAGCACTAATGCTATCATCTTTAGTACTACTGCAACCTCCACTACTCTACTATTATTGAACATACTAATAGAAATAGAAGTAGTAGTTGCATTGACACTAATACTATTGCTAAAATTCTTACTATTATTTACTTTGACTACTATTGGCATCACTACTGCTAATACCAGCATTAATATGACTACTGTACTTTTACCACTGCTATTGCTACCACCACCACCACTACTACTACTACTACTACTACTGAGATTAGGAATGTTACTATTACTACAACCAATATTTTGCACTGCTGCTGGTATTATTTTGACTAATTTAGCAAAAACCCATATTACAAGTAGAAACACTACTAAACTACTACCATTACAGTGGTACCACTGATACCACTCCTACTACAGATACAGACACTACTATTATTATTACCGTTTACTGTTTTACTGCTACTGTTGCTACTACTCTAACTACCGATATTACTGCTATCATTACTGTCACTACGACTACCTCCACTTCTGTTATTAGATCTACTAATACACTCACAGTACTGCTATCACTACTTCTATCACTGTAACTACTACTACTACAATAACTGCTTTTATTACCAATAGTACATCTAGAACTGGTACTAACACTACTACTTTTATGAGTAGTACTTCCACCAGTTTTACTACAGATTTTATTATCTAGTACCACAACTACAACGACTGCTACCACTACTACTGAGATTACTACTGCGACAACTAGTACTACTACTACTATTACTACTAGGGCTACAATATATTTTGCAAACTCTAATACAACTGCTTCTATTACTGCTGTTGCAACTACTACTGCGCCAACTGCTATTAAAACCAACACAACTATTGCTAATGCCAGTGCTAACATTACTAGACGACTACTGTTGTGAGTACTATTGATACGACTCCTACTACGGCTATTCCTGCTGTTACTACCACATCTACAACAATGACATCCTCTACAACTACTCCTATAATTGAGACTACTAATGCAACTGTTACTGCTGCTACTATTCCTCCTCCGTATACTACAACTGACTATTATTAGTATATCTTGTATTATTAAAAGAGTAAATATTAACACCCCTACTATGACTTTTCATGTTCATATCTTTTATTGTCTCCTTCTCCTTGTAGCTTAAAGGGAGGCATGAGAGGGAGGAAAATGAGAGGTCAGAGTGGTCCAGAATGTAGAAGCTGCAACGTGTCCACATTGTAAGCAAGCAGGCTGCCTTGTGGATCTGCCAGCTTTTTTCTTCTCTCTCTCAATCATGGCTTCCTCTGCGTCAGCCGCACTTGATCTCCTTTTCAACTTCATATCCTAAAGAAACGAGTGTGTTTTATTTCACCATTCGTGTTAAGATCCAGCTCTCCACGTGTGTGCAAAGGTTGGACATGTAAAATAGTCAGTAAGCGGTGCGTAATTACGCACGGGATCAGCCATCTCTTTGCCGTCACACGACAGCAAGGAGTCGGCGCGGTGGCGGAACAGGGTCATGTTCGAAGTGAAAAACGCTCCCTCCGTGCATGCAAACCATCCCGAACACTTCGGTCCATCCGACGGCGGCTCACCCCGCGCGCAACAACGAGCAAGAAGACTGGCGCTCAAGTGTGCCACTGATCCTCACCATCACCATGTAACGTTTTTTCTGCGACATGTTCGCAGACACCCACCCCTCTGCCCTCCCCCTGTGCACGAGGGGGGTGGGCTGGCTCTGGCGCGCGCACAGGCGAGCATGTGGCGCGCGCGCGGGCCCTCCCTCCGCCACCCACCCCTAAAAAAGTTTGGGGCATATAAAAGCCCAGCTAAGTGATTTGTTGAGGCAGTAGGGAGTTTCTGCTGGGGTCTGGATTGGAGTTACACACAGACCGGACCCTACCGTGTATGAGTGGCGTGTGAGGAGACACAAAAGAGGACCCCCCCCTGCCGCAAAGAATCTACATGTCTAATATTTAGACATGTTCAGCTTTGTGGATATTCGGCTAGCGCTTTTGCTCAGCGCTGCTGTGCTTTTGGTGAGAGGTCAAGGCGAGGATGATAGTAAGTATCACTTTATCACTTTTTTTCGTGGAGGGAGGGGGGGTGTATGTAGCAGTGGCGCCGTCAGGACCGGACAGAGCCCAGAGACAGGACGCTGAGCAGATTATTCTGGATGTTTCTCTGAACATTTGGAGGCCCGTTTGGTGCACATCTGGAAAGTTTTTTTCTCCGTCTTGGCTGGCGTGCACATACACGCTCAGCGCGCGTCCTCCAAAGGAGGAGTGCAGCTGCATCTCCTCTCCCTGACATGTTTGGCTTTTGCAGCAGGACACAGCATTCTAGCAGACAGCACCTGACTTATGTGGCGTCTTTATGGGAGCCACCTGAGCAGAAACGGCTGATCAAGTCAAAGTTTGTGAGGCTGTTAGAGAGACGAGTCTTAATTATGATTGTTAATTGATTATTAAGATTAAGACAAGGGCTCCTAAATCCCCACTTCACAATGCAAAGTTGGAAAAAATAAAGTCAAACGTGTTTCCGAAGCAGAAAAAACAAAAAGTATGGGGGAGACAACGGAAAAAATTGCAAAGGTGTGACGTCGCAGCTGAAAGTCTAGACGTCAATTAATCACAGCCGTGTTTTGTTGACCAACAGCACCCCTCCGTGGTCACTCTTGGTATCGCCACGTCTTTCTGTGCAAGGCCTCACCTCCAACCGACAATTCCATAAAACAACACTTAGTGTTTGGAATATATGGAAGCACATTTGCTGAAAATCTTTCTTTGAATATAGTTTTTACCAGGAATTAAAGCCACATATTTGCTAAACTGTGTTTTCCTGCATTAACTTGTGCAATCAAGCATTCTTCTCCATACACACAATGAAATGCAAATTATTAATTGAGTCTGCTGTTATTTTGTCCTTTTATTATGCGGCACATCTGACCCCCGTTTTTTTCCCCCTCAGGCACATTTGGCAGCTGCACACTAGACGGACAGTTGTACAACGACAAGGATGTATGGAAACCCGAGCCCTGCCAGATCTGCGTGTGCGACAGCGGCACGGTGATGTGCGACGAGGTCATCTGCGAGGACTCTTCCGACTGCGCCGACCCCATCATCCCAGACGGGGAGTGCTGTCCCATCTGCCCCGACCAAGATGGTACTTCACCCATCCTCCATCCTCCGCTGTTCATGTTCTAGTTTTTTTTTTTTTGTGGTGCCACCTTGTGGTTTGATATGAGCATCTCTTTGGGCCTCGCAAGACGGACAACCGGAATTGCTTTGGATTTACATGGCTGTACATGTAATTATGTCTTCCTGTGGATAAGGACATCACTTTCCGAGATAATGTTTCCTTTTGATGGAGGAGCGGCATCACATGCACGGTCTTGACTAATGCTGCATCATCAAAGCACGCTTAGCCAGCATGTAATGCAAAGCTCGTCGTTGTCATCTGCTCATTTTGACATTTTTTGGTTAGAAAAGGCAATGCAGATGCGTATAAAACAAGCAAGCTTTAAAGCACCGCTGATTTTACAACCAGACAGCTTGAACCATATCCGGTTCTTTTTCCCATGAATCGTGGCACAGTGTTCTTGACGTGCATGACTGTTGATTGTTGAAATGGTGCAATGAGCAGCGTGTGACCTTTCTGTCCTTCTTCTGCCCCCTTAGGACCACAGATTCCCGGCGAGGTACGTGACCTTTGACTAACCTCCTATGGTGCATGCGGCTCAAACGCTGACTGTTATTTATGTTGGTCTTTTCTTAGCCACGGAAGGGAGACGTTGGCCCCAAGGGAGACAGGGTGAGTTTGGAATTGTTCGTACTTTGGAATGCGATTGTTGTCTTTTTAGCTTTTGATGCATTTCTCTGTTTGCACGTGTTTGTTTACATGCTAAATGACATTAGCATTAAGCTAATGCTAAGCTAATGACTAAAGGTTGTCAACATATCGCATCCTTGTGGCAGAATTTAGCAATGTCCTTAAGTCCATTCAGCAGCATCATTTCTTATAATGACATTTTGTGGCAAATGACTCACTAATAGACCACCTGACGTGTTCTAGGGTCCCATGGGTCCTCCTGGCAACGATGGAATCCCCGGACAGCCTGGCCTTCCTGGACCACCCGGCCCCCCTGGCCCCCCTGGCCTTGGCGGAGTGAGTAAATCCATCAGAACCCCAATTCTGCTCATTTTTAGCTGAGGTTGTCTCAGAGGCTCCTGGATGGAGACTGGGTCAGTATCTGGACTTCTTCTCTAATTCATCATCCCCTACCACTCCTTTGACAGAACTTCTCTCCTCAAATGAGCTACGTTGACCATTCCAAGGCCAGCGGCGGCCCCCCCATGCCCGGCCCCATGGTATAAAAGCACTTGCTTCTTAAAACTGGACTCGCTTGTTTTCCCCAAAACCTGTGCTGATGCTGTTTGTCATCTTCATCAACAGGGCCCAATGGGTCCCCGTGGTCCTCCCGGACCCCCTGGCTCCTCAGTAGGTGTCCCATCATCAGCTATCTGCTTCATAAACAGGGAAGTCTTGTTAATCTTCTGGTCTCATTGTCCATTAGGGTCCTCAAGGTTTCACTGGCCCACCCGGAGAGCCTGGTGAGCCCGGAGCTTCTGTGAGTACCCAGAAACTCATCACACACCTCTCACACCCCATCAAAAACCTCTAGGTAACGCAGCCGTCCTTGTATCTCGCAGGGTCCCATGGGTGCCCGTGGTCCCGCTGGCCCCCCCGGAAAGAACGGAGATGATGTAAGTGATTTGTTGATCGATCGTTAGTGGAATTAGCCTACATAGCATTATGCTAACCTCGTATCGTTGTGCATCAATAGGGTGAGGCTGGCAAATCTGGACGTCCTGGCGAGCGTGGAGCCCCTGGCCTGCAGGTGAGTCCCCCCCCAACACAAACACACACCCTTCACCTCCACTAGGGGTGCAGATCAACTGATGGCGGAATCAATGACGTTCACTTGACCAAATCCTTCCTGCCGCAGGGTACCCGTGGATTCCCCGGAACCCCCGGACTCCCCGGCATCAAGGGACACAGAGTGAGTTGGTGACACCGTGACGCCCATGATGTTGTCGCCGCCGTGTTGACATCACTCTGATGATTTTGCCTGCAGGGTTTCAACGGCTTGGATGGAGCTAAGGGAGATAGCGGACCTGCCGGACCCAAGGTAAGAGGAAGTCGCCGTCGGAATGGATAGATTCTATCTTGAAGCTTTACCAAACTTAATTAAAATCTCTCTGGTGTTTGTCGACAGGGAGAGGCCGGTGCCCATGGTGAGAACGGAATCCCCGGAGCCATGGTGGGTCCAAACTCTTAAGTGACAGGATGAACCCGTTTGGCCCATTTGATTCTAATCTGTCTTCACGTTTTCCAGGGTGCTCGCGGTCTTCCTGGTGAGAGAGGCCGTCCCGGACCTGCCGGCCCTGCTGTAAGCATTACTCGCTATGCAATGACTCCAAATATACCAGAACCATTCACAGACTTTGTACTCAAACGTCTCCTGCGCAGGGTGCTCGCGGTAACGATGGCAACGCTGGCCCTGCCGGACCCCCTGTGAGTATTAGCCATTACACCAACTCATTCTGTTACACTCGCGTGCTTCTCCGCTGACGTCATGCATCTTCATACTCCAGGGACCTACTGGACCTGCTGGCCCCCCTGGATTCCCTGGTGGTGCTGGTGTGAAGGTAAATCACCCCAAGATAAATGTATTGCTCCAGTTGAGGTGTTCAGGTGGTGCTTTGTGATGACATCACAACATCATTTATGAATGGGTCCCATAATTATGTGTCTTTTCCCGAAACAGGGAGAGACTGGTCCTCAAGGAGGCCGTGGATCTGATGGACCCCAGGGAGCTCGTGGTGAGCCCGGTAACCCCGGACCCCAGGGAGCTGCCGGACCTGCTGTAAGTAAACACCCAGACTTTAACGAACTTTCAGACGAAGTAACATGGCGGTGATGTTGATGTCATCTCCGTAGGGTGCTCCAGGATCTGATGGCCAGCCTGGCGCCAAGGGTGCAACTGTAAGTATCGCACATCACGTCTGGCACCCCCTGAATCAAAATCAGGACAAATTTTAACCTCCATATCCCCAAAGGGTCCTGCTGGTATTGCTGGTGCTCCTGGTTTCCCCGGTGCTCGTGGTCCTGCTGGAGGTCAGGGCGCTATTGGTGCTTCTGGTCCCAAGGGTAACAACGTAAGTGGTCAGCAGATGACAAAAGTTGTGTTGGTTTTATAGGGCCCTACGAAACCTGTTTTATTTCTTCTCAAATTTTGTAATATTTTTTCCATGTTAATTTATTCTAATCCCACGTATGAAATCAACATAGATTGTGTGTTTTTTGTGTCAGGGAACAGTTAAATAAATAATGATCCTTACATTTATTGACACTGTACATCACTGGACAATTTTGCCCAGTATTTCAGTGATGGAACAAAGTTTTCTACCGTCATTGTTATTTTTTACAACGCCCTTATTTTACTACCACTATTAGACAGGCTTTATTTTGAAAGGCCGCTTGTATTTTGAAGGCTGGAAGTGTGATGCGCGTTACAAAAATGTCTTGACGGTTGCTGAGTGAGATAGCCATCTGAGCGCCTCTTGCAAACATTACATTAAAACATTAACCAGCACTAAGTGGCACACACACGTTAGCATGCTTAGCTAAACTAAGCTAACCCAGCTAGCTTACACTGGCTATTGATGTACGTTAGCTTGAGCTCACCCTCGATGACAAGTAAGAGATTTTTCGCCAGCATAGCCGATGTGTCCGGTTGATGGCTCGACATGTTTAGTTCAGGAATGGCTGGTTAGTGTTTGGGAAGGCATGCCGCTATGAAAGAGCGGTCCGCCGGGGAAACATTTCCCCACACTAATGCTCCTTCTTCTCACAGTCGCAGCCTTTCACTCCCTGTGTCAATTTCTGCGAGATTCCGCATTTAACAGTAGATTATGTCCGCAATCGCTTTAATGCAGAAATGATACGGCCCTAACGGTGTGTGTTTTGTCTTCAGGGTGACCCAGGTCCCCCAGGTCCTAAGGGAGAGCCTGGTACCAAGGGAGAGACTGTAAGCTTCAATGCATACAAATAATCTGGAATTTTCTTTTTTTGGGTGACACAACAATGACCAATTCCTCCCTTTAGGGCCCCGCTGGAATTCAGGGACTTCCTGGCCCCTCTGGCGAGGAGGGCAAGCGAGGACCTCGCGGAGAGCCTGGTGTTGGTGGACCCCGTGGACCCCCTGGAGAACGTGTATGTTGCTGATGCATGTCAAGCACAATGGTCCCAAACTGTGATGGGCACCCAGTGACGTGGTCTGTTTCTCCTCCCAGGGTGGTCCTGGTGCTCGTGGTTTCCCTGGAGCTGATGGAGCTGCTGGTGGCAAGGTAGTTCAGCCAATCACCTGCAGGTTGCTTCCAGTTGTTTCGGGACTTTTCTTAACCCGCTTCCTCTCATGTGATAGGGAGCCCCTGGTGAGCGCGGTGCCACCGGCCCAATGGGAGCTCAGGGAGCCACTGGTGAGGCCGGAGTTCCTGGCGCCCCCGGTGCTCCTGGATCCAAGGTAAGTTCTGTGAAGTATTCTGTCAGTTTGCTGATGATCCAGTTGATCCCTAAACTCAATCTCTCCACAGGGTATGACTGGCAGCCCTGGAAACACTGGCGCTGACGGCAAAGCTGGCCCTGCTGTAAGTCCAAAATCACTCAGAAGAACCCTGAAGTGCTCAGTGGAGTCTGTGCTCAACATGATCTTCTTCTAAAAGGGCCCTCCTGGACAAGATGGAAGCCCCGGACCTGCTGGCCCCGCTGGAGCCAGAGGACAGCCTGGAGTCATGGGATTCCCCGGACCCAAGGGAGTTTCTGTGAGTGCAAGACGCTGAAAGTTCGAACATGAAACGGAAAATCTGCTTCAAACGCTGACATGTTGTTGTCTTATTCAGGGTGATAATGGCAAGGCTGGCGAGAAAGGTCCCGCTGGCGCTGTCGGCTCCGTTGTAAGTATGAAATTTGCTAACACCTGAAAAGTTCCAAATGTGTCGTGTTTAATTTTACGTCAGAAAAAGCCAACGTCTCTCTCCTCCTCAGGGTGCCCCCGGCAAAGACGGTGACGTTGGTGCTCCTGGACCCTCTGGCCCTGCTGTGGGTATCTTCTCAGTTTCATCTAATTGTTTAGAAGCACTAAGACAGTACTGATCACCTGGTCTTCCTTTCTTCAGGGAGCTGCTGGAGAGAAGGGAGAGATGGGTCCCGCTGGACCTTCCGGATTCCAGGTGAGTTCCGAGGAGATCCCTGCAACCTATTTGGTCTTTGGTGAGGATATTTTTGGAGATGTGTCAACGCACTGCTTCTCTTCCTCGTACAGGGTCTTCCCGGACCCCAAGGTGCTACTGGTGAGACTGGCAAGCCTGGTGAGCAGGTAGGCGTCCCACAGAGAATTGTCATAGTTGTCATAACTGCCGCCTTTTTCACTCAAAAACCATGTTGATTGATGACCACTTTTCTTCCCATCAGGGTGTTGCTGGTGAGGTTGGACCTCCTGGCCCATCTGGAACTAGAGTGAGTATCCTGCACGTCCACTAAACCCGGTTCCCGAGGTCTACTTACCTCCTGACTGATGTGTCGTTTCTCTTTCAGGGCGACAGAGGTTTCCCTGGTGAGCGTGGTGCTCCTGGTCTTGGTGGCCCAACTGGACCCCGTGGTTCTCCCGGCCCCTCTGGTAACGATGGACCTAAGGTACGTCTTAGAAATTCCGGGGAAAAGTCAAATACAGGTTAAATATTTCTTATGCTACCAGAAATGGGCTCCTTTTGCGTGAGGGTAAAAATCCACAATGTGGAGGCGTGTGTTGGCGTGTTCTCAAAACTCCTGACATCCTCAGATCTACAAAGTCTCGTGTCATTTTGTAAGACATCACAATACATTGGATGACACACTGATGCAATGTAATTGTACAGCAAAATGACAACGAGGCTAACAGCTCTGGTCTTTGTTCACCGCTTATTTATTTGTCGACATTATATTATATATTCTGTTTTTATTTTATTTTATTGTAGTTATTCATGGATTGTAGTTGTTTTTTACTATTTAAAAAGAAGACTAATTTAACACTAAATTTTAATATATTAAAGTATATTACATTACATTACAATATATTATTATATTTAATATTATGCATTATACATGTTTTAGGCATTCAATTTTCTTACTAAAAATGAATTTAACATGCAATATTTGCATCCCGTATTTTTTTCTTTTGTTGTATATTACATATAAATATGTATATATATATATATTTAAAATTATTTAACACTGAATATTTTCACCTATTTATTTATATATTTTATTGGTATTTATATGATAAATTTTAACATCTATTTTTTTGTACTTTTGAATTTTACTTTTACTTTACTTACCAAATTTAACATGTAATAGGTGCATTCCTTATTTACTTTTTATATTATTTTTTGTATTCTATATTTTATTGAAGTATGTATCGTATTTTATGTGTACATTTTATATTCATCAATTTTATATATATCAATTGTATTTGTTTTGTTTTAATGAATTTAACACTAAATATTTTCACCCATTATTTATTTGTATTTTTTACATTTTATATTATATTCTTTATTTAGATTTTTTATTTATTGTATTTTTAGACAATTTCATTGCGTATGCAATATGTTCATCTTATTGTTTCTTATATTATTTTTTAATGAATTTAAGACTGAATATTTTTAGCCCTTATAGATATAAAACAGTGAGCACACACACATTATTACCGCTTGCTGCCATGGCTCAACGAGGCGGGTTCTGCTTACGTGTGCAGGGAGAGCCCGGTGCCGGTGGTGCCAACGGCGCTGCAGGAAGCCCTGGTATGCAAGGAATGCCCGGCGAGCGTGGAGCTTCAGGCCTGCCTGGCGTGAAGGGAGAGAGAGTAAGAAGCTTTATCTTCACCTCTTTTATCATGGATTATCTTGCCATGCAGTCATAATATGGCATCTTGGGAACCTTCTCCCCTCAGGGTGATGTCGGTGGCAAGGGAGCTGATGGTGCCATTGGCAAAGATGGTGTCCGTGGTATGACTGGCCCTATCGGACCCCCTGGACCTCCTGGTTCTCAGGGTGAGAAGGTAAGACCCTTTTTTTTAAACTTATGTCGCCATCTGTCCAGGTGTACTCACCTCTGGCCCGACTGCCCACCTGCCCCCTTAATGCCGTCCTTCTCCAGCCAATATGAAAAAATGGCTACATCATAAACTCTTCCAGCGGCTTGTGGTGTGATCTCCTTTGCTTGTGTTTTAAGGGTGAGCCTGGCCCCGTTGGATCTGTTGGACCCACCGGCCCCCGTGGTTCCCCTGTAAGTTCTTCTTCACCTGCACTTGTTCACAAATTCTACTTTTTGATGCTTGAGAGTCACCTCACTTTTTATGCCATCAGGGTGAGCGTGGAGAGGCTGGCCCTGCCGGACCTGCTGGATTTGCTGGACCCCCTGTAAGAACACCACTTTGCTCAGAACTTCTCGCTGAGGCATGACACAAGCTCCATCTGTTCACGTCTTGTCCTCCGAATTTAGGGTGCTGATGGTCAGCCTGGAGCCAAGGGAGAGACTGGTGATACTGGACCCAAGGGAGATGCTGGTGCTCCTGGACCCGGCGGACCTGTTGGAGCTGCTGGACCTCAGGTGGGTGGACTTGCAGTCTATTCACATCAAATTCACTGTGCAAAGATTGTGCTTCTGGTTTCATCCTCAAACATTTATGTCCACAGGGACCTCCTGGTCCTGCTGGAGCCAAGGGTGCTCGTGGTGGTGCTGGAGCTCCTGTAAGTATCTCACCTTGCTTTGTGCAGTTAAGCAATGTGGACCAGCAATGACCACCTATACCTTGCACCTCTTCTGTTTTAGGGTGCTACTGGTTTCCCTGGACCCGCTGGCAGAGTTGGACCCGCTGGCCCCTCTGTAAGTGTCTTCCACTACTGGACTCGGCAAAGCTGTCATTTGAGGAACATTGTGTTGAAACCCTTTTTGTGTCTCTGCTAGGGAGCTGCTGGAGCCCCCGGACCCGCAGGACCCGTTGGCAAAGATGGCGCAAGGGGAGCTCGTGGTGAGACCGGTCCCGCTGGTCGTCCTGGAGAGCCCGGTGCTGCTGGACTTGCTGGACTTCCGGGTGAGAGGGGATCTCCCGGTGCTGATGGAGCCCCTGTAAGTCTTCTCCAAATCAAAGTAGGACTTGTACTGTATGGGCCAGAATTGAGCCAGATTGTCCCGCTCTACAGGGTGCCGCCGGTCTGCCCGGACCCCAAGGTATTGGTGGACAGCGTGGTATCGTAGGTCTCCCTGGACTGCGTGGAGAGCGTGGTTTCTCTGGTCTGGCCGGTCCTTCTGTGAGTATCGCGGAGGCCAATGGACTCTGGCTGTTAGCCGCGTTAGGACTAGCATATTCCTAAAGCTCTCCTCAGACCTTTCCCAGAACTCTTGCCTCCTGCTGTGATTCAGGGTGAGCCTGGAAAGCAGGGTCCTGGTGGACCTGTTGGTGAGCGTGGAGCCCCTGGACCTGCTGGACCTCCTGGACTGGCTGGTGCTCCTGGAGAGGCTGGTCGTGAGGTAAGAGGTGTCACCAAGTAAAATCAGGTCCTTAGACTAGCTTGTTTAATGCGTAAACTAATCAAATATGGCTGTTTTTCCACAGGGATCTCAGGGACACGATGGTGCACCCGGTCGCGATGGAGCCGCCGGCCCCAAAGTAATTTTTCTCAGTTGGGATGGACTCTTTTGCCATGTCGCAGGTGTCTCACGAATTGTGTCCTCTCCTAGGGAAACCGTGGTGAGGCTGGTGTTGCCGGACCCCCAGGACCTCCTGGTGCTCCCGGAGCCCCCGGAGCTGTTGGTCCCTCTGGCAAGACTGGTGATCGTGGAGAGCCCGTACGTCCCAGCCTGTCCCAAAATTTCATCGTCTTGACTTTGTAGCAATCTGACATTTGAATATTTTCTCTTTCTCAGGGTACCGCTGGTCCCGCTGGTCCTTCTGGTCCCTCTGGCGCCCGTGGACCTGCTGTACGTTTTTCGCTACTCGGTCACGTTTATATGAACCCGAGCTGGACGGTCGTCTTGACGTCTCTTGTTCTGTTCTGAAGGGCCCTGCCGGAGCCAAGGGAGACAGAGGAGAGGCTGGTGAGGCCGGAGAGAGAGGCCACAAGGGACACCGAGGATTCACCGGCATGAGTGGTCTGCCTGGACCTTCTGTGAGTTTCAGTGCTAGCTGGACTCTTAGGTTCAACCTGTGAACAGATTCTCATGACGGTTCTTCTTTTTATCCAGGGACCTGTTGGAGACAGAGGACCCGCTGGAGCCTCTGGACCCGCTGGACCAAGAGTGAGTAGAATCTTTCCTAAAACCTGGAAATGTTGCCACATTTTCAGCAAGTTAGATAAAACGACTTTTGTGTCATAGGGACCTGCTGGATCCAACGGTTCCCCCGGTAAGGATGGCATGAACGGTATTCCCGGACCCATCGGACCTCCCGGACCTCGTGGTCGCAATGGAGAGATGGGACCCTCTGTAAGTTTCTTCCATGCTCTTAACTGTCTGCATTGAACCTGAAAAGTTTGTAAGTCCTTCACTTTGTCTTGTAGGGTCCTGCTGGACCTCCCGGACCTCCTGGACCCCCTGGTGCTCCTGGCGGTGGATTCGACTTCATCAGCCAGCCTATTCAGGAGAAGGCCCCCGATCCCTTCCGCTCCGGTCACTACCGCGCCGACGACCCCAATGTGCTGCGCGATCGCGACATGGAGGTGGACTCCACTCTGGAGTCTCTGACCAGCAGGATCGAGAAGCTCCGCAGCCCCGACGGCACTAAGAAGAGCCCTGCCCGCATGTGCCGCGACCTGAGGATGTGCCACCCTGAGTGGAAGAGCGGTGAGTGGAGATGAAGACCGAAACCGGCAAAGAACTCCTCCATGGCCATCTTACATTTTCCCTGTTTCCTCCAGGCACCTACTGGGTGGACCCCAACCAGGGCTCCACTCTGGACGCCATCAAGGTCCACTGCAACATGGAGACTGGCGAGACTTGCATCTACCCAAGCAAGTCCACCATCCCCATGAAGAACTGGTACCGCAGCAAGAACCCTAGAGAGAAGAAGCACGTCTGGTTCAGCGAGTCCATGACTGGTGGATTCCAGGTGAGAGGAGATGCTTTTGACCGGTTTTGTGCGCCCGACAACAATTAATAATGTTTCTGTCCACGCAGTTCCAGTATGGCACCGACGGATCTGATGCCGAGGATGTCAGCATCCAGATGACCTTCATGCGCCTGATGGCCAACCAGGCCTCCCAGAACATCACATACCACTGCAAGAACAGCATCGCCTACATGGACTCGGCCTCCGGCAACCTCAAGAAGGCCCTGCTCCTCCAGGGCTCCAACGACGTGGAGATCAGAGCCGAGGGCAACAGCCGCTTCACGTACAGCGTCAACGAGGACGGCTGCACGGTAAGTCACGAGCACGTGGGCCACGCATGATCAGGACAAACTCGAGTGTTTCTGAGCGTGGTGATTCTCTGTGTCCACAGTCACACACTGGCTCATGGGGCAAGACAGTCATCGACTACAAGACATCGAAAACATCCCGCCTGCCAATCATTGACATTGCTCCTATGGATGTTGGTGCTCCCGATCAGGAATTTGGCGTCGAAGTTGGCCCAGTTTGCTTCTTGTAAAAAAAAAAGAGGAAGAAATATGGACATGACATTGTTGTTTTTTTTTCTCGCAGTCATCTCTAAATCTTTTCTATGCATTCAAAACGCATTCGGCCGCCATCGGTCCACATGCTTGATAAAACCACTCCACTGAAGACGCTATATATTTTTGCAATCATGAGACGTTTCGGGACTGCTACTTCACAAGGACACTTTAAAACAAAAAATGTTGGTTTCCGACGGCAACAAGAACATATTTGCTTGTGTAAAATGTCCCCCTTGGGGTTTGAGAAAAAGAAAATGATCGCAATGAAACGCAGGTGACTTTTGCCGTTTTTCGCCCACTGCGGAAGGACTTTAAAAAACAACAAATGATATGTACCATTTTTCTGGTGTTAAATAAATTGTAAAAAGTGTGACGTGTCTCCTTGTTGTAAAATTGTCACATGGGATTGATAAGACCAAAATGGAGAAAGCGCACCGAGTTATGATGGCTACCTCGTAACAAGAAGTCACCACCATTTTTTTTCTTAAAGGAAAAGGGTTATATTTTACACAACAACAACAGCAACACAAGTCTATCGGGGAGCATGCAAACATGTCAAGGTGCTAAAAGCAACTCAGTGAGCTCCACATGTTGGTGTCATTCTGACCACTCATGCCTGCAGAAGCTTTGGTGCTACAAAACTGACTCTTGTTGTCTTTGCAGTGCAATTGTTTGTAACGCATGTCATTCTATTTTTTCCGCTGTGGAAAAGTCATCACTAAAAAAAAAAAAAAGCACACATCTCCCGCCCTGTTGTGTATGTTGTTTGTTGTTGTCTTTATTTGCAAAGGGTTTCTCAATGAAAAAACAACAACAACCAGAAGCGGACCCACTTTCATGGTTGAAAAAGGAGAGATTGTGTACTTATGTTGTACATGTATAATAAATCAAGATGTTTTTAATTATTTTTTTCTGGGTGCCTGAAATAAAGCATGTGAAGTGGTTCTAATCTGTGGCCGACTTTTCACTGTCCTGTGTTGCAACTGTTGTGAAGCACCCTGACCCCAATAAAATGGCTCCCAAAACGTCACATTTAACTCCTCCACAACAGTTGCACTTGTGTTTCCCATTAACAGCAGTGAAAACAAAGCCCGAATGTTTGGATTTCTTCACTGAAAGACATTGTTTAATGCCCATTTAAGACGAAAAAATGCACTTGCTGAGATTAAAATACACATAGCACCTTATTTTTAAACTTTAATCTCCAAAATCTCAAATGAGAACGTTTTATTTGCAAGCTGTTACATTTAGGTTTTGCGGCCCTAAAAATAAGAAGCGACTATGGCGGCATCTAGTGGACACACTTGGAGCAGCAGTTGCAAAAAGGCATTCAGTACAAATTGCATATGTGAGCTTTGAGTATGGATGAATTTGGTCGGGAAAACAACTTCACTGTCACAATAAACAATGTTTTGTATTTACTGTATATGTTAAAGATGTGTGTCTTCAATGTGATTTTCATTTCAGTCAGGATATGCTCCTGTTTTCCAGTAAAAGGTTTGTTGATTTGTCCAATCAAGTCAAAATGGCCGCCACACCGACCAGGGCGAGAGGAGTAAGTTATTACGTTTATCCATTTTTTGTGTTTTTAAAGGTAGAAATTGAGGTTATTTTTTTAAGCGCGGGTGTTTCATGAAAAGTCTAAGCGGTTTTGGTAACACGTAATCGTTTTTTAGATAGTCAAAACGAACTACTACGTACTACTTTGTCGTATTCAATGGTGAAGATAAGAGAAATGTGTAAATGACGGGAAAGTCGATTCCTTTTACTCGCTTGAGTTCTTATGAGTCAGTCACTGAAGAAAATCGGGTCTAGAGTCATCGGAGTCAACCCTCACCGATCGTATCGGCTCCCTTTTTTTTTTAAAGCTAGCAAGAGCAGGGGTGCGTAGGTGAACGACTTAAACGACTCCCGCGTCGCCCGAGTCAGTGTCAGTTGTGAACGACTTGTTCACGACTCGCACATCTCTAATGTATCTAAACACGAACAACAGTAACATCACATTACCGGAATATAAAAATATGGCCTCGTAAATAATAATGGTGTTTATTATAATTATGATGCTTATTATCACAAAAGCACATAAAACTCACTCATAAATGCAAAGTTGTGATAAAACGCATCTCCATCACTTCCTTGCAGGAGGTTGATGACCTTGATAAAGCGGCGTGTAAGCGTGTTCCCGCCTCACCGGGGCAGGGGGTCACTGTAGGGGTCCCTGCGTGCAAGGAGACAAGCGTGAGGTCTTTTAAAGATGAGCCTGGGCGACGAGCAAGGACGGTTCTTACTGCTGGGCCATGATGAGGGGGATGCGGGGGCTGTCGGAGGGCGGCTGCGGCGTGGCCCTGGCCCCCGTGCGGCTGTCAAACATGGGCAGCGTGGAGAGGGGCGGGGGGAAGGCGCGGTGGGCGGCCATGCTCCTCAGCTCGTCCGTGTTGTCCTGGATGGTGTGGTGGTGGTACAGCTGGATCCTGCGGGATGGCGTGTGTGTTAAAATCCCGTATTTAAGCCACACTTTAAGCAAGCACTTGATTTACTCACTGGTTTGTTCTTGCGTTCCTCTTTCCGCTGCAACAAAAACATCAAGTGTCACTTTTGGATCACGACTACGCTTGCAAACATGCGACATGTAAGACGACCATTTACTGTCCACAAGTTGGATGGGATGAACATATTTGCAGTAGATGCTTAAGATAAGCGAAGCACTCCTGTCAGTAGAGGATCTTTGACATGCAATTTTTTTGTTGTTTTTACAAAAGGTCCCTAAAAACAGCACATCACGTCTGTTAAACCATAGATGGTCTTTGATTGGTGCTTTTTTTTGTAGATACTTAGAAATTAGATCACTCTTGTCAAATAAAGGATCTTTAATTTGTATTTTTGCATGAGATGGCTAAAAAAAATAACAGAGCCTGCCTGTCACATGTATAGAGGATCGTTGATGAGCGTTTTTAGAGTAGGTGCTTTACGACAGCAAAGCGCTCCTGTCATATGGAGGATCTTTGACTAATTATTTTGCAGTAAGTCCTTGGATATGGGCAGAGCACTTCTGCAACATAGAGGATCTTTTTGCAGTAGGTGGGTTAAAAAGAGCAGAGCACCCCTGTTATATTGAGGATCTTTGACTGTTTTTTTTTCAATTAGTCTTTAATAACAGCAGAGTACTTCTGTCACATATATAGAGGATATTTGATTAGCATTTTGTAGTACACTTGTCAAATGCATAAGGGATCTTTGATTAGCACTTTTGCAGTCGTTAGTTTAAACAAAAGCAGAGCACTCCTATCATATTGAAGATCTTTTATTTGCATTTTTGCAGTCAGAGGTAAATATTAAAAAAAAGTCAGCAGATTTTTTTGAATACAATTTTTTACAGAGCATTTTTGTTAAATAGAGGATCTTTGATTAGCATTTTAGCAGTATGTGCTTTAGATGTTTGTTTTTGGAGTAGTTAGATAAAAACACTCCCGTCATACAGATTTGATTACTTTGATTAGTATTTTTGCGGTAGATGCTTAAAAAATAAGGAGCACGCCTATCATATAGAGGATCTTTGACCTGGTGTGATTGCAGTAGAGTGTTCCTGCTGTATAAAAGATTTTTGATCCGCATTTTTGTAGTGGTTGGTTAAAATAACAGCAGAGCGCTCCTGACATATTGAGGATTTTTGACTAACATTTTCTTGGTTTTTTTTACAGTAGGTACTTAAAAACAGCAGAGTGCTACTTTCATATGGAGGATCTCTAATTAGTACTTGTCAGGGGTGCTTTTAAAAACAGCAGATAAGTTCTGTTAAACAATATAGAGGATCTTATGATTGGTGGGTTTTGCAGTCACAGAAAAACATTGCTGCTAGACAAAATATGGTAAAAGGGAAAAGAGTTTGTGGTAGCACTGCGCCCCCCCTGTCATAACTCCGGGCCCCCCTGTTTGAAAACCGTTCTTGAATTAGTCATTTTTGCAGTCAGTCCTTTAAAAAGAGCTGCATATTTCTGTCACGTGTAGAGGATCTTTGATTGGCATTTTTTGCACTCAACAGCATCCTTCTGTAAAACAGAAGATCTTCGACAAGCATTTTTGCAGTTACTGGTTGGAAAAGCAGGAAACTGCTCATGTCACATATACAGAGGATCTTTGTTTTTTTTGCAGTAGGTGGTTAAACAAACAACAGAGAGCTCTTCTTTGATTAGCATTTTTAGAAGTTTCTGGTTAAAAACAGCCGATTGCGCTTGTTATATAGATGATCTTTGATGAGCTTTGTTATAGTCACTGGTTAAAAAAAACAGCAGCGTGGACATCACATATAGAGGATCTTTGAAAAATAGAGTATGGTGTTGGGGTGGGGGTACGTACACGCCCTCTCTGCGTCCAAACATGATATAGGCCAGCAGCAGACTGAGGACCAGGGCCACCATCAGCGGCACAATGATCGTCACCAGGTAGTCCGGGAAGACGTCTCTGCTCTCGGGCGACACGGGGGGGACAAACTCCCCTCCAGTCTCCAGGACGCTGGAGCCCACAGTGGGAGCAGGCGTTGTTGGTTCCCGCTGGCTCAGGTCAAACTGCAGGGGGTGACAGACAGATGGGGGGGGTCAAACATCCTGCATGGACCTGAGTGACACCTCCCCAGGTCTTCCCAGTCTCACCAGCTCTGTGTGGCACCAGCTGATGCAGTTGCTGGGGATTCTGCAGAAGTTGCACCCCCCGGGGACCTTGACCTTGGCGCCCGCTGCGCACTTGTCCCGATGCTCTGCCGTCCGCGTCCTCAGGAGACATCTGGAGAAGATCTGCTCGGAACCCACCTTCACGTACACGCTGACACAAAGCGGATGTTACCTTGACGGGGAAGGGCCGGGGGGAAGCGCGTTAAAAGCCGCTGGTGGTTACCCTTCAAAGTGTCCAGCCAGGGGGAGGGGCACTCGACCGCCTCGGTCCAGCGCGTTGGAGATGTTGACGATGTCCAAGGCCTCTGTGTCCCACAGCTTCTGCAGGTCGTGCTTTATCTCGTCCTGAACAGCAGAGGGCAGCACCTTCTCAATCTCCCTCAGCTTGATGAAGAACTCTGCTTGGTAAGGGGGACTCTTGGCTGGGGGGGGGGTCAAGGAAGCATGCATCATATGCGAATCAAGCTGCATGTGTTACACATACAAATAAATGTACACAGCGAAGTGCATTTTACCCACATTTGCCGAGAATGCGCCCCTTGCGAGTGTTTTTTTCCGTACCTGCAATCACGTTGATGACGAGAATCTGTCTGGTGGTTTCGTACGTTCGCTTGTTGACGGCGTAAATCTGGTAGAAACAACATTTTGGTCTGATCCAAGTACTCTGTCACCCCAAGTCATCTTGGTCTGTACCTCGATGAAACTCTTCCCGGGAGACGTAGGCGTTCCGTACAGGAAGCCGTTATCATAGGGGTGTCTCTGGGTGAAGCGGAGCCACTCGGGCAGGTCGGGGAAGCTCTGCTTGTTGCACTTGAACACCATGGGGTCGTCGTACAGGCGCTCAGCTTCACATCAACAAGGACATGACAGTACACTCACTGGGCAAAACATTGGGTACGCCTGAGACCCCACGATAACAACAACCACAGGACGAGGCCCGGGGGCTCTTACCGTAGAGTTTGGACAAGGGCTCAAAATCACTCTGGAACATCTCCCTCATCAGCTCGTAGGTGAAGAACTTCCCTGATGGGATGGTGAATTTGATCTCCGCGTGCGCCGCACCCAGGCCCGCGCCAACAACTGTGGCAAAAGTCCCAAAACATGAAACTCCACAAGATAGCAAAGCGCACGCACGGGTGGTGTCATATCGCAACCAAAAGCTTTAAGAAACTTGCCTGTTAAAAAGAACAACCAGCTCCTGCAGCCTGCCATCTTGTTTTGGCCTGTGATTGACAGCTCCAAGTGCACAGTAAAAAAGGCTTGCCCAGAGTTATTTTGGACACTCCAGCCTCCTAATTACCGCAGGGGGGCATCTGTAGGCGGTGCATTGCTGTCAGGACAAAATCAAATGGAAGAATAACAAATATGAATTATATTTTCTAATGAAAAACAAAAACTAAATACACTGCTCGAAAAAATAAGAGGAAGACTTTGAAAACACATCAGCAGACTGGTCCATTTTTCCAAAATGTCATTGTAGCAACTCCAAATGATTGTCAGTAGTTTGTGTGGCCCCCACGTGCTTGTACGCATGACTGACAACGTCGAGGCATGCTCCTAATGACACCACAGATGGTGCCCTGGGGGATCTCCTCCCAGATCTGAACCAGGGCATCACTGAGCTCCTGGACAGTCTGAGGAGCAACGTGGTGGCGCCGAATGGACCTAAACATAATGTCCCAGAGGTGTTCTATAGGGTTTAGGTCAGGTAAACATGGTATCAATTCTTTCATCCTCCAGGAACTGCCTGCATACTCTAGCCACATGAGGTCGGGCATTGTCGTGGACCAGGAGGAACCCAGGTTCCACTGCACCAGCGTAGGTTCTGACAATGAGTCCAAGGATTTCATCCCGATACCTAATAGCAGTCAAGGTGCCATTATCTAACCTGTAGAGGTCTGTGCATCCTTCCAGGGATATGGCTCCCCAGACCATTACTGACCCACCACCAAAGCGGTCATGCTGAATGATGTTGCAGGCAGCATAACGTTCTCCACGGCATCTCCAGACCCTTTCACTTCTGTCGCATGTGCTCAGGTTGAACATGCTCTCATCGGTGAAGAGCACAGGGTGCCAGTGACGTAGTTGCCAATTCTGGTGGTGTATGGCAAATGCCAATAGAGCTCTACGGTTCTGGGCAGTGAGCACAGGGCCCACTACAGGACGTCGGGCCCTCAGGCCACCCTCATGGAGCCTGTTTCTGATTGTTTGGTCAGAAACATTCACAGCAATGGCCTGTTGGAGGTCATTTTGTAGGGCTCTGGCAGTGCTCTTCCTGTTCCTCCGTTCACAAAGGAACAGATACCAATCCTGCTGAGGGTTGAAGGACCTTCTACGTCCCTCTCCAGCTCTCCTGGAGTAACTACCTTGGAGTTTGACTGATAGGGACTAAAAAGTGTTCCTCTAATGTTTTTACATCTTTGCTATTGTGCACGTCCTCTGCGACTTGGAAAAAATGTCACGGACAGGAAGTAACGTCCCTATCACGCCACCATGCATATAATTTGCACCTTGGAAATATGGAGTACATATCGAAGCTGCTGAGAGAAGCGGCTAACATCCTGGATGGGACTGGTCACCCTGGTCTTTGCTTTTTGTCGCCATGAATCCCATATCTGGCTAGCATAGCTTGGATGTGCAAACGACATTTTGTGATGATACAAACGCTCCAGCACTAGCGCAAGATAGTGGTATAGGAAAATGAGACTATATTATAAAATATATATATATTAGTATATTAAAAAAAGTTTCAGTTTAGACTCCACGGAAAGGCAAACTTAGCGAGAATTCACAAAACAGTCGATCGTCTTTAATACTGGAGACAAAACGTATTTACGATGAGACTAACAACATTACTGACAACATAGCAGATATATGACTACACGTCATTACTTTTGTTGTATCCTAATGCTGTTTAAATTAGTCAACTCGACGTGTGGACTTTACACCAGCTGCTTAAATAGATGGCGGCCATTTTACATTGGTGCAATGGCGCCACCCGCAGGTGGAAAGACGGCATCTGGTCACGTGACCGGCGACGCCGCCCTTATTCAAATGCACGCCTATCTGTAGGACAGTTGGCATTCAAAGCATCGGACCGTGCCTTGAAAAAACGCGTAGTGGTTGGTAGCACAAATACGCGGCTTGCCGATCCCATATTTAAACACACGTGCACGTCGACAGACGTGCAAGGGAGTCGAACTTTACTCGTTGGAACAACACTAACAGTATAAAATGAGTTGTGTTTGGGCAGTGCGATGAAAGCCGGTATGGAAGTCGAGACGTTTAAACGTCTTACAGCTTCACAGTGACACCCTGACTGTTACCTACACGCCCAACATACACTTGCGGGGTTGGTGCTCTTAAATGGCCAGCACACTCATGCTTCTCTTCAGACCGTACGAATTTTTCGCCTTTAACTAAAGATGTCCGTGGGGAGGAACGTTAAGAGTTTAGTGTAATGTTTTGTTAGCCTGCATTTGTTGCAGGGCACTATACTATGTGATATGTATTTGAAATTAAAGGAGTTCACAGTCACTAGTAGTAGTCTAGTGACGTTCACGACCGAACCGGTACTTTTGAACGACCAGGTAACATAAACGACGGCAACGAGTCACAGCTGGGAACCGTTCATTTTTTTTTCTTCCAGTTACATGGGGCGCAGTCAGACCAGTGCGGTGCTTAATAAATTTGTAATAAACTGAGCCATCCTTAGGGTTTACACTGAGCAACAAAATGCACCTCAGGACAGTCCATCAGTCTACTGAACAGTTTGTTTGTATGTGTTTTTGCTCTGTATTATTAACAATGTTCTTGTGTGAAAACATTTGCACTAAAAGGTGTTTTTCATGCTTGTTTTTTAATGTTTATACGTGTTCAAGTCATGGTTTACACAGGCGGAATTTGTACAAAGGGTAGTTCAAATTAGTGACGCTGTTGTCAAAGCAGAGCGATATGGCTAGAGCTAAATGAGCCATTTTTTTGTACAGCACTTTGAAAATAAAGCCCCACAAGGTCCGGCTCCCCTCAAAGAGCCATAAAATCTCAACCCTATTGAAAGGAACGACTCATCCAGATCCGGCTCTACTCAAAGAGCCATAAATCCAATCTCTAGTAGTGTTGTGACTTTCATGAACGAACCGGTTATTTGGAAGGGCTCGTTAACATGAACGATGGGAACAGAGTCACAAATGGGAAGCGTTCTTTCGCCCTCAAAATAGCGACGTCACTATCAAAGCAGGAGGATAATGGCGCCACCTTGTGGAATATATTTAATGAATCCGGATCAGACTTTTTAATCAATTCATTTCATCATCATTTCATCATTTTTTCATCAATTTTAACCACACGTGTCAACTAAGGTTATATTTCAGAATAATTTAAACTCATATTGGTAGGATATGTTAATTCATTCCTCCCAGTGAGAGATAAAAGATGAATCGAGTTAAGGCCAGGCTGGCTTTTTAAAACTTAATAAGTATAAAAAATGAGCTAAATGAACCAGCTTTTGAACTGCTCTTAAAAATAAATAGCTCAGCAGTGTTGAGCTCCCTGAATGATCAAGATGTTATTTTACACTTAAGCATGCCCTGCATTAAAGAAAAGGCATTCAAAAACTGGTATTAACTCACGATAACCCCCTGCACGGAAATCATTCGTAAAAGCCTTAAGATTTATATGATCTGAAGAGAAATATGAGTGTGCTGCCCCTTTAGGAGCGCCAACCACGCAAGCATATGTTTGACGTGCAGACAACTGTCAGGGTGTCACTGTTAAGCCGTAACATCGCTTTCAACGTCTCGACTTTCACTCCCGAGTGCCTCCTCTAAATGTTGTTGTTGTCTTAAATGGATATATTACCAAATTGTGTGCATTGTGTAAAAATAATCACTAATGATATCAAATGCTTATTACTAAAATCCTCATTGAACTGCTACAAAAAATAGAATAACGTATTCTAAAATACAATGACCATTTCTAGAGACAAGGGCCAATCTCTGCGTGCAAATTTATATTTACAATCAAACAACACAACAGCAACAAATCGTACATGAAATAGTGCAAAACGAAAAAGCAGCATACAGGTTAGAACTGCGTCTTTACTGAAGATTGGCATTCAAAAACTCCTCTTCCGTGTGGTGTGCTTAACCCCGCCCCTATACGTCAGCATTTAACAGGAAAAAAATAATTGGCTCCCTGTTAAAAGGTGACGCAATAGGGGCGGGGCTAAAACAGCATGCCGACACAAACGGGTTAAGGGAGCATAAAGAAAACATTCGAATTGGGAATCATACCCTGCAGTGTGAACGAGTCCCGTGTCTATTGAGATGGGTCATATTTATATTTTTCATTTTAATGTATTTTTTTGCCGTTCTTTGAGGGTTACAGTAATTGTAAAATATTAAATATATATATTTTCGCAAGGATTGCTGTCACAGTATCCATATTAGGTAGAAAAATGAAAATAAGACAACAAAAATTTGGAATAACCGGAACATTTAAGTAGGATCTTTTTGCTATTCCGAACTTCCCACCTTTGCTTGTTCCGTTAAGTTTAATTTTCACGTGCTAAGATACTCTTCAGGTGCTGCAGGGCTTCCTAAAACTCGTTTTTACTCATGCTGACCCTCCCCACGGGAATCTTTAGCATAAGGCGTAAGATTTTTACGGTAAGAAGGGAATTATGAGTGTACTGGTCCTGTAGGAGCGCCAACCCCGCAAGTGTATGTTTGACGTGCAGGAGACAGTCAGGGTGTCACTGTGAAGCTGTAACACCGGCGCTCATCGTATTGCCAAAACACAACTCATTTTCTACTGTTAGTGTTGTTCCAACGATTAAAGTTGTGATCCTCAAACCGCGCGTTTTTGCTACCAACCACTACTTACAGATTGAAATGTTAGCGTTTTTTCAAGGCATCGTCTGATACTTTTAGTGCCAACTGACTTTCTACAGAGACTCGTGGATTTGAATCAAGGACGGTGTCGCCGGTCACGTGATCAGGAAACGTCTTTCCACCTGCAGGTGGCGCCGTTGCACCACTGTAAAATGCCAGTCATCTGTTTAAGAATCTAATGTAAAGAAGTCCACACGTTGAGTTTACTAATTTAAACAGCATTATGATACAATACAAATAATGACGCGGTGTCATATTGTCAGTAATGTGGTTAGAGTGTCATCGGTGAATACAACGTTTTGTCTCCATCCTAAAAGATTATTTTGTGAGGTCTTGCTAAGTTTGTCCCTCTGCGTTTCCGTAGAGTAATAAACTTCCATCCATTCATTTTCTGTGCCGCTTATCCTAATTAGGTTTTTATTATTATTTTTAAATATACTCACCTTTTCATATACCAGTATCCGCGCGAGTGCTGGAGCGTTGTAGATATTCATAATCACAAACGTTAACGTTTATCTCACCTTTAGCATTTTCGACAGGCGTCACATCCCAGCTATGCTACCTGAAAAAATTACGGCTCTCTGACGGGAGAGCCGTAGAGCCGGTCCTCTCAAAGAACCGTTCAAAAGACTGTCTCTTTATAAGTCACCCGGGGGTAGCTCGTTTTTATCAAGTAAACAATCACTGGAAGGAGTTATAAGATAATATTTGTATCGTAACAATTCAAACCTACACATCGATTAGTGGGAATTCTGAAATATCGTATGTACCGTCCATTAAAAGAGCCTTTGAAAAGACGACTCGTTCGCGAACGTCACAAATAATGATAATTGTTTAGCCTTGGCTAGGATCTCTGATTGTAAAATCGGTCTATGTCCTTTTCAACAATAATTGATGTGCTCGGTGAGCAGCCATCTCTCTTTCTCACACACACACACACTCGCACACATCATAAATGAAACATTGGAAGGACAATAACAAGCTTGAAGTGGGCGCCGTGGCTAGCTCGTGTGTGTTACCCCATAAGTGGCATGCGCTAAGACCCAGCGGATACCGCCTCCATGCAGCAGCGGCAACGGCGGCGGCGAGGAGGACCAGAAATCTGCTGCTCCCTGAAAGAGGATATCAAAATGATGTTGACTTTAAAAGGGGATTAAACGTAAGCAATCTGGCGTCAGTCGCGCTGAAGCCGAGGCTCGTCGCCGCTCTATTTTCCGTTGAATTTTCAATGCACGATCGACGCAATCTGTCAAGTGTTCGCCTTGCGAGCAAATGACAGATGCACGGTGCCCGCTCTCCGTAGCATTGCATGAGAATTGCAGCGCGGTGCACGCAGGCCTCTAATGCGATCTGTTGTTTTCGTCTCCTCACCTGCACGGTTAGCTTGAGCGCATCAGCCGGCTGCCGGTGGATAATACAGCTTTGCAGCGGGGGTGAGGGAGGGAGACATGCCGTCGCAGAGCATCCGTCGCGACGCCTGACTTGACCACCATGATGAAGACAGAAGCCACATCCAAGAGCACCGGCTCCACTCTCAGGAGCCCGTCCCCGCACAGGAGCGCATACGAGGCGGGGATGCAGGCCCTCAAGCCCGTCGCGGAAAACGCCGCCAACGGGGACGTGCAGGACGGCCCCCGGGGCCGCAGGTACGGCTCCAACGTGCACCGCATTAAGAATATGTTCCAGCAGCTGCAGACCACCGCGCCGTCGGCGGCTGACGCGGAGGTGGAAGAAGGAGGCAAGGACAGCGACAAAGCCGTGCGCCTGTCCCTCCCCAGAGCCGGCAGCCTGAACGAGAACGTGGACCACAGCGCCCTGCTCAAGCTGGGCTCTACAGTGTCTGAACGCGTCAGCAAATTTGACACCAAACCTGAGAATGGGCACCAGCGGGCCTCCTCGCCCAGCTACTCCAAGCTCCAGGAGACCCGCCGCATCTTTGAGCAGCAGCAGCAGCAGGACAAGCTGGCCACCACCAGGGTCCTGCTCAAGTCTGACAAGGCCTCAGGTCTGCAGGAGGGCAGGCTGGACATGATGGCGCGCTTCAATGGCAGCACCGAGTCCCTAGACAGCCTGGATGCCAGCGAGGCAGTGTCCCCCACCGTCAGCCAGCTCAGCGCCGTGTTCGAACGGGCCGCCGAGTTGCGGAACAACCTGAACCGCCTCTCGTCCACGCCGCCGCTGCCCTCCAGGGGGGTCAGCACCAAGGTGGGTGTGCTGAACTCCAAAATAATCACCAAGAGGGCGAGTGCCTTGGCTGCTAGCAACCAGGGGGACGAAAAACCCAACCAAGAGGGACGACCCAGGAGGGCTGAAAGCATGAACGGGGGTCAAAAGGCCTCCAGCGCTGTGGTGGAGCAGCAGAGGGCAAAGACTGTGTCCGATGCTGGCGTGGAGGCCAAAGCTGACCAACTGGAGGAGGCCAGCATTGCGGCGTGCCAGATCCGCATCCGGGCGGGGAATGGAGAAACCACATCAACGGGGGGCCAGGCGCTGGGACAGGAGGGCGTGAAGGATAGCAGGACTCTCGGAGACGACGGTGGTGACGACGCAGAAAGCCAGGATGACGAGGAAGACGACGACGGTGACGGTTACGAGGCCGAGTCCAGCTGCGTGGAGATTGCCGGGTTGCCAGCGGAGGAGGAACCGCCGCCTTCCAGGAAAATCCGCTTCAGCTTGGAGCCCATCAAGGTGAGATGAGAACGGCTGTGACCAGCTTGTCTCTACGCCATAGGCGGGTTTAGATCCGCAGCTCATGTTTGGACGGCACCGGCTGATGCTCCAGTAGTGCCGCTCGCAATGTTGACAGCAGGGTGGACATTTTGGAGCCTTAAAGGATCATCTTGGGCGCATTTGTGCGCTTTATGCTCTGCAGATGTGAGACAAAGAAAAGGGCACAGATGTTAGCGCCAATCTTTAAGATACGTGTCACTATTTGCTGGACTACATGAACACCTACACATCACGGTTTTGTGTTGCAATAAGTAGTAATAATCTCATCTCATTAACGCCATAAAGTCAACACGTCATTTGTGTAGCGTGTCGCTCCAACTTTGCTCATACGGACCTGGTCTGCCCGGGAATCGGAACATGTAGCAGGACGGAATTCAGCTTAGCAGCTAAACAATGCAACTAAATTTATTCTGGTCTTATTTAACGCCAACCGCCGACCTTATTTAGAAGGTAAAAATTCTGGTAGGTAAGAGCATAGAAAACCTGTTTACGACCTTCTAAATTCGCTTTTTAACATTATTAAGAGCCCGCTAGACACAAAATAACACCCCACAGTCAACTTTACATTGCTATTAGACATAATAAGATTCAATCAAACATAAAAATAAGACATATTATAGACTCACACACCTTTTTTTACTTTATTACTTCCTGTTCTGTACAGTACTAATTACCTATTGTTTCATCAATGTCACATTGCTGACACCCAGTGGCCACCGTACAATACTACATATCACGTCTTTGAATGCTTCTTCCCAATGCCTTATATTTGTATTTCACTTCATTTTGCCATTTTTTATGCTTGAAAATGAGACATTCAGGCCACATATACGTAACGTGCTTAAATATGTATTTTATCACTAGCTGTATTCAACCACAAAACAACATGAATTCTTAGGAATTCTAATTATTTAGAAAACGTGATAGAGTGAACCAAATAGAAGCGCTTTACTGTCAAAAACGTAAAAAATGTCCCCCTCTCCCCTTAAAAACACATTTGTGCGCGTTTTGGCCGACACCACAGATGGATTGCAGTCCTTTGGGCAACACTCGTGGGTGCAACTAAATATTTGCCTACCAAGCAAATGATGCTTGTTATTGTCGCTGTGGATGATGCGACCCTACTCTTTGTTATTTAGATTGATGCAGGGGCGGGACAGAGGATGCGTGTCAGAGGGCCGGGGGTCAAAGGTGACGGGTTTTGTATTATGCGGCTCAAATGTCACGCGAATGAATTGGTTGTGAAGTGACTCCTCTTTCTGTCTCTCGCACTCTGTCGCCAAACAGGAAGTTTCCCTTTTTAGCGCCCACTTCCTCTCATCTGCAGCCACAACGGGGCCTTATTGTATCGGGGCGATGGCGGCGTGGCTCTTTCTTTACCCCTTCGTTTGACGCTCTGGAGTCTGCAGGAAGCAGCAAAATGTGGCGCATGTGCGGAGGTCCTGCTGTCTTCTTTCAGCCTTCCCTTTATCGCGTTGTCTGCTGCTGCCGTTTGTAAAAATAGCAGCACTCGTGTCGTCACGCGCAAAGGTCTCGTTTGTATGGAAGCCCGTTTCTACCACTGGGGAAAAAAAATCCCAACGGTAAATCAACATTATGATATTAAAAAGGGGGGATTGGGAATGACGAGATAGAAAGTCATGATTATGACACTTGAGTGTCATGGTTACAAGATAAAAAGGCGAGATTATGAGATAAAAGTCATAATGAGCTAAAAGATGAAATCACAAGGTAAAAAAATCATAATTGAGATTATTATTAATATTAATCATAATCATGTTGAACTTATGAGATAAAAAGTCATCGTTGTAACCTGTTATGGTGACATTTTCAAATACATTTCAGTTATGAGATCAAAAGTCATATTTGTGAGCTATGAAGGGGAAATTATTAAATAAAAGTCATAATGGTGAGATAAAAAGTCATGGTTGTGAGGTAGAAAGTTGAAATTACATGATAAGAAGTCATAATTATGAAATAAAATGACAAAATTAGGTGATTTCAAAGTCGAAAATATGAAATATAAAGTCCTAATTATGAGATAATGAGATGGAATTATGAGATCATTTAAAAAGTCAAAATTATGAAATAAAATGTCAAAATTAAGATATTAAAAATAAATTATGAAAAAAATGATTAGATAAAATGTTAAAATTATGAGAAAAAGTAATAATTATGAGTTAAAAAGCTGAAATTATCAGATAAAAAGTCATAAACATGAAATAAAATATAAAGTCATTAATTGTGATATAAAAAAGGCAAAATTACAAAACAAAATATCATAATCAAGATATATAAAAATAAATTATGGAAAAAATGATGAGATAAAATGTTAAAATTATGAGAAAAAGTCATAATTATGAGGTAAAAAGCTGAAATTATCGGATAAAGTCATAAATATGAAATAAAATATAAAAATTATGATATTAAAAAGTCATAATTGTGAGATTAAAAGGTAAAATTATGAAACAAAAAGTCATAATCAAAATATAAATAAATAAAAATGTATGAGATAAAAAGGCATAATTAAAGAGGCCAAATCCTGAGTCATAATTATGAGATAAAAAGTGTGATTGACAGCTTCATGTAAGTTCTTCATAATAGACCTGTGGGGACTGAGTTTTATCAAACTGCACGCACACTATGGATCATGTTATTATTTTACAAGTAAGATGGCCCTGCAATGAATGGAGGATCACCAAACATTAGCAAAAGACCTCATGCTGTTCCTCCCCACAGAAGTCATTAGTGGAAGGCGAAGGACTAATACAATCTGAAGAGAAACATGAGTGTACCTGCCCTTCAAGAGGACCAACCCCACTAGTGTCTCTTGGACGTGCAGGCAACAGTCAGGGTGTCACTGTTAAGCTATTAAAGTTCACGTTCATTGTTGCATAAATAAGAGTTATAAATCAATATCAGGAGATACATCTTACGATAATTACCGTATTTTTCGGACTATAAGTCGATACTTCTTTCCTACATTTTGAACCCTGCTCTTATGACACGATGCGGCTAAAATATTGCTTTTTTTATGATGGTGTATTGGGATCACATTAAAAAAATACCTTAAGATTCCAAGATTAAAAGTTGTATTAATACGAGATTTAAAGTGGTACATTTACAAGATTAAAAATCGTAATTTTACGAGAAAAAAACAAGACAAGCTTTTAATTATAATGAGCGAAACAGAGGAGTTGGTCACAAGAGGTTAGCTTGGATTAGCATCATGATTAGCATCATCTCACTGTTACCCCCACGTACCCCGCCCCCTCCACATGAAGCTAGTTTTTCTTAGCAGTCTCAGGCGTCCATGCCACACCGGACTTGTAGAAGTCCCACAATTCTTTGCTATGTGAGCAAGGCTGCTCTTCCCCCATTCGGTGGGTACAGGCATACGTTTTTTATGAAATCATACTGGGGTGGGTACATGCATACATCTCTATGAGCTCATACTGGTGTGGGTACAGGCATACATCTTTATGAGCTCATACTGGTGTGGGTACAGGCATATGTTTTTTATGAAATCATACTGGGGTGGGTACAGGCATACATCTTTAGGAGCTCATACTGGGGTGGGTACAAACATGGTTTTTTATGAACTCATACTGGGGTTGGTACAGACATACATTTTTTATGAAATCATACTGGGGTGGGTACAGGCACATCCTTATGAGCTCATACTGGGGTGGGTACAGGCATACATCTTTATGAGCTCATACTGGGGTGGGTACAGGCATACATCTTTATGAGCTCATACTGGGGTGGGTACAGGCATACATCTTTATGAGCTCATACTGGGGTGGGTACAGGCATACATCTTTATGAGCTCATACTGGGGTGGGTACAGGCATACATCTTTATGAGCTCATACTGGGGTGGGTACAGGCATACATCTTTATGAGCTCATACTGGGGTGGGTACAGGCATACATCTTTATGAGCTCATACTGGGGTGGGTACAGGCATACATCTTTATGAGCTCATACTGGGGTGGGTACAGGCATACATCTTTATGAGCTCATACTGGGGTGGGTACAGGCATACATCTTTATGAGCTCATACTGGGGTGGGTACAGGCATACATCTTTATGAGCTCATACTGGGGTGGGTACAGGCATACATCTTTATGAGCTCATACTGGGGTGGGTACAGGCATACATCTTTATGAGCTCATACTGGGGTGGGTACAGGCATACATCTTTATGAGCTCATACTGGGGTGGGTACAGGCATACATCTTTATGAGCTCATACTGGGGTGGGTACAGGCATACATCTTTATGAGCTCATACTGGGGTGGGTACAGGCATACATCTTTATGAGCTCATACTGGGGTGGGTACAGGCATACATCTTTATGAGCTCATACTGGGGTGGGTACAGGCATACATCTTTATGAGCTCATACTGGGGTGGGTACAAACATGGGTTTTTATGAACTCATACTGCGGTTGATACAGACATACATTTTTTTATAAAATCATACTGGGATGGGTACAGGCAGACATCTGTATGAGCTCATACTGGGGTGGGTACAGGCATTGGTTTTTTTAATGAAATATTACTGGGGTGGGTACTGGCATGGGTTTTTATAAGCTCATACTGGGGTAGGTACAAGCATACGTCTTTTCATGAGCTCATACTGAGGTGGGTACAGGCATATCTCATACAGGGGTGGGTACAGGCATACATCTTTATGAGCTCATACTGGGGTGGGTACAAACATGGGTTTTTATGAACTCATACTGGGGTTGGTACAGGCATATGTTTTTTATGAAATCATACTGGGGTGGGTACAGGCATACATCTTTATGAGCTTATACTGGGGTGGGTACAGGCATACATCTTTATGAGCTCATACTGGGGTGGGTACAGGCATACATCTTTATGAGCTCATACTGGGGTGGGTACAGGCATACATCTTTATGAGCTCATACTGGGGTGGGTACAGGCATACATCTTTATGAGCTCATACTGGGGTGGGTACAGGCATACATCTTTATGAGCTCATACTGGGGTGGGTACAGGCATACATCTTTATGAGCTCATACTGGGGTGGGTACAGGCATACATCTTTATGAGCTCATACTGGGGTGGGTACAGGCATACATCTTTATGAGCTCATACTGGGGTGGGTACAGGCATACATCTTTATGAGCTCATACTGGGGTGGGTACAGGCATACATCTTTATGAGCTCATACTGGGGTGGGTACAGGCATACATCTTTATGAGCTCATACTGGGGTGGGTACAGGCATACATCTTTATGAGCTCATACTGGGGTGGGTACAGGCATACATCTTTATGAGCTCATACTGGGGTGGGTACAGGCATACATCTTTATGAGCTCATACTGGGGTGGGTACAGGCATACATCTTTATGAGCTCATACTGGGGTGGGTACAGGCATACATCTTTATGAGCTCATACTGGGGTGGGTACAAACATGGGTTTTTATGAACTCATACTGCGGTTGGTACAGACATACATTTTTTTATAAAATCATACTGGGATGGGTACAGGCATGGGTTTTTATAAGCTCATACTGGGGTAGGTACAAGCATACGTCTTTTCATGAGCTCATACTGAGGTGGGTACAGGCATATCTCGTACTTGGGTGGGTACACTCATACATATTTTTATTATCTTATATTGGGTTGGGTTCAGGTATATGTCTTTATGAGCTCATATTGGGGTGGATAGATGCCTACGTCTTTATAAGCTCATACTGGGGTGGGTACAGGCATGGGTTTTTATGAGCTTATACTGGGGTGGGTACAGGCATACATCTTTATGAGCTCATACTGGTGTGGGTACAGGCATACATCTTTATGAGCTCATACTGGTGTTGGTACAGGCATACATCTTTATGAGCTCATACTGGGGTGGGTACAGGCAGACATCGGTATGAGCTCATATTGGGGTGGGTACAGGCCTAGGTTTTTTATTAACTCATACTGGGGTGGGTACAGGCATATGTTTTTTATGAGCTCATACTAGTGTGGGTACAGGCATACATCTTTATGAGCTCATACTGGTGTTGGTACAGGCATACATCTTTATGAGCTCATACTGGTGTTGGTACAGCCATACATCTTTATGAGCTCATACTGGGGTGGGTACAGGCAGACATCTGTATGGGCTCATATTGTGGTGGGTACAGGCCTAGGTTTTTGTGAACCCATACTGGGGTGGGTACAGACATACTTTTTTTTAGAAAATCATACTGGGGTGGGTACAGGAGTGAGGTTTTTATGAGCTCATACTGGGGTGGGTACAGGCATATCTCATACTGGACTGGGTACAGTCATACATATTTTTATGATCTTATATTGGGTTGGATTCAGGTATATGACTTTATGAGCTCATATTGGGGTGGATAGAGGCAGGGGTTTTTATGACCTTATACTGGGGTGGGTTCAGGCATACATTTTGTATGAGCTCATACTGAGCTAATATTTGGGTAGGTAGAGGCAAACTCAAATGCACTTTGATTATGAGTTTGCACGAAGGCTGATGAGTTTAGTGTGTAGAGGTTAGTTTTATCTCCCTACTGTGCTTGTCAAAAACACCTTTCGGGTTCCTGATGTCTCAGCAACAAGTAACAAGTACGTATGACTTCCAGCTTATTGTGTGTGTCTGTGTGTGTGTGTGTTGTGTTGCTGAATGGTGTGTTTGGAGGTAGAGGGGTGTTTGGGTTCTGAGTGTACATCCAGACATTTGTTTGGGGGTGGGTGGTGGAGGAGCAGCCAGGCTGCAATCAGCAAGGTCACGCCGTCCCTCTTTGTTTCAGTCCTGCAGTGCTGGGTTGGCTGAGCGCGTGCCCACTCGTCCAGGTGACCGTCACCAGCTCAGTTATGTAACGTCTCCCTCGCAGGGTCTATCATCCTTCTGCACCATCAGTAGCAGAACAAGCATCGTCTGTAGTGTCGGATAAGCTTGATAAATCAAAAATTTCTCATCTCGCGCTGACCTTATATTTCTACAAATACACATTTCTTGGTCCGTTTCGGCACGGGATGGCTGTGAGAGTTACAAATTCAGTGGATGTTGTCAGGGTATTGATCCTTGTTTATCCACTAATGGGGTGCACTGCTTGTCTCCAACCAGCAGAGGCGCTGTTGAGTCACTTCCAATGAGTACATCACACACCTAAGACAAGCTGTAGTTGCCATTTGTTGTTATTCTGTGTCTGAAAGGCTAACACATCCTTATAGTTGTAGCGTTACAGCGCCACCTGGTACTTTCTGCATGCACTTGACAGCCTGTCAATCTGTTTTCATGCCATTCATGTGCATAGTTTTCTTTAAGGGGTGTCTTTTTTCACTTCATTTCATTTCATTTTGATGGTATTCTCGTAAAATGACAACAGTTTTTTCTATTTCAGTGTTTTTGTTTTTTCTTATTTTCCAAATAGATTTTCTTCCGGTAATATTATGACGTCATTCCCATAATATTCTGACATTCTTTTAACAATATAACTTTTTCCGCAAACTAATTTAACAAAAAATTTAATTATTTTTGTTTTGTTTGTTTTTTTTCTTTAATATTTCACCTGTATGCTACTAAAATTACATTATTTTTCCTCAGACTCTTCCCAGTTAATTCTTGTAAAATTGCAGCTTATATTTGCAATATTTTTGATATAATACTTGTAAAATTAGAAAAAAAAAATTCTATTTCTGCTGGTTTTTTTTATATATACATAACTATTTCAATGTTTTTCTTTTAAATGTTCTTCCCATATTATGGATTTATTCCCGGCATCCTAATTTTCCAAAAATGACAACTTTGTTTGTTGCTTTGTTTCTCTCTCTTTTTAAAAAAATTATTATTTTTTGAATATTTCAACGTTTTATTTTCTTTATAATATTTCAATTTTATTATTATTATTAAAGTTAATTTAAAATCAAATATTATATTTATATTAAATGTATTATCATTAATATTCTGAATTTATTCCTAGCAACCAAATTTTCAAAAATGACAACTTTATTTGTTGTTTTGTTTGTTTCCCATAATATTATGACTTGAATTATTTTTTTTCATGTTAGATTACAACTTTTTTCTATGCATGATGAAAAAAATCCCAAAACAAAACACAAAGTTAGATGCCCAAGGTGGTGTTATCATTAAACATAACTTTTTTTGCTACTAAAATGACAATTTTTTTCTTCATAATATTGTTATTCTATTAACTATTAATTATAATATTACAAATTTATTTCCAGCAACTAAATTTTCCTTTAACTTTAAACTTTATTTGTTGTTTTGTTTGTTTCTCATAATATTACGACATAAAAAAATCTTGTTAGTTTACAACTTTTTTCTTTTAATATTTTGACATTATTCTTGCAGATTTTTCAATTTTTTTTTTTTTTTTAAGTTTTCTTCAAAATTATATTTTTACAATATGCCACAGGCCACAAACGTATCCCATTGTGTGTAAGATGCAAAAAAAAAAACCTGTAAAGCTAACAACGCTCTCGTTTTCTTTGTGGCAGTGATTTCAATCTCGGTCAGACGCTGACCTTGTTGTTCTGCCGCCCTGTCCCTCCCAGTGACCGGCCTGGCAAACCAGATGAACCCGCGCAGCATGTAGCCGTTGACCGCATCTATTATTTTCTGTATGTGTGTGTGGCTTAAGCTGCACTTCTAGACGTCTACAGCGAAGACAGCTTGCGAGATGTGCAGGGTTGTGATGCTGATGAATTGCTTCTTGCGGGGGTGGGGCGATTGAAACATTGAAAGGTCGCTATTACAGCGGCTTCAATTTACGGTTTGTCAAAGCACATTCACCTGCCAGAAATCACTTGGAAGGAGAGCAGCGATGGAGATGATGCTATTTCTGACGCAAAAGCACCGACCACCGCACCTCAGATTGGCTGGCTCCAAATATAGATCAATCCAGGTAGCAAGGAAGGAAGGACACCGGATTGCCGTGCTACTGTTGGCGAAGTGCCTTCCCAGTATATTGATTACCAGTTGAATATATTATTACGTATTAGAGTAATCACTCGCCACTTACAGTATATTACTTAATAAATCATGCTCTTTTGTGGATGAATAGGCCTATTATTAGTCCAAAAATCTGCTTATGATTGACATATTTTATTGACTGTATATGTATGCTCCATGTATCTATCAAGAAAAAAGTGCATCTCAGCTGCGTGATATACTGTAGGTGAAAAAGCATTTATTTGTTCGTGTTTTTGTTTTCCAATTATTAATATGATAAACTTTTCCCTAAATAATGTTTGTATTTAAAAATTTTTAATTTATTCTCATAACTTTACCCAACCTAATTTTTCCCCAATTTTGTAATATCGCAACTCTGTGCCACTGAAACATTATTTTTCCTCATAATGTTGAGTTTATTCTCGTAAAACAGCAAAATTTTTCGCTTTCTCAGCTTTTTTTCCTGCTATTTTTTGAGCTTATTCTTGTAAAGCCACGGCTGTTTTTTTCCAAACTAATTCAACTTTCTCCTTGTGCATTTTCTTCATGAGCTGTAAGGCCAATAAAAAATAGTCAGGGGTTGCTTTGGGCACCCCTACTCTAACTATGAAAGTATTCAAGGTATAAATAAGGAATCTGGTGGGGTTTGAAAGCATTTAACAGCCATCAATGAGGCATAACTGTCATATTTGCTCTTTTATAGGCCCACATTTCCCACTATGGGCCTATAAAAAACAGCTGTGGGCACCAGTGGCTTACACGATGACTTACAGGTCCTTCTTGTGATACTGTATACTGCAAAGTGAAGCTGTCACTCACTTGCGGGTTAGCGTCTGTGGCTGCCGGCAAGCTATGGCTGCGTTTGTAGGGCATCCCGTGCCGCGCAGGGAGGAGTGGAGGAAGGGAGGGAGTTTCCTGGCCATCTGTCGGCTCCTCTGACCTACTATCTGGCACAACTGGAAGAGCGCCCTTCCCTGGCACACACATAAACCCCCTGCCCCGCCACGGCCCGCCGCTAATCCCACTGTCTGTCCCACAAAGACAACAACAGCACGTCTGCAGGCTGCAAGGGAAAGTGGTGCATTTCCGCCGCGCTTGTGACGCTGGAACGAGGCCGTCTCAACTCAAGCGACCGGCTGCGTCTTCCTTAACCCCCGCTCCAAGTGGAGGACTGCTGTTGTCTCCCCTGGTTCCCGAAGTGTGTCTTTTGTGTGTGCGTGTAATCCCCATGCTGCTAATCCCGCTAAGTATAAAGGTAACCTAAATCACTCTTTGGGCCTAACGTTGTATGGACCATTCTTATTTGTGGAATTATAATAATACATATTTACATTTTTAATGTAAAAACCTTTCCCATACAGCGCACTTATTTTCACCACAGAGAGATTGCAGTCCTGCATGCCACACTGCATACAGTATATAGATACTTTCATATAAGTCATAAATTAATATAGCCACTAATAAATTTGTAATTCATATATATTTAAGAAATAGTAAATTAACTGAATACAATTTGATTCATCATTTTATATTTACACATTTGATTATATGCATATTAGACATAAAACATATTTGATAATTTTATATTATGTTGAAAATACTTAGATTGAATTAATTGAATACTTAATTTAATTCAATTAATTAATTGAATAGATTTAAATATGGCCGCACGGTGGCTGAGTGGTTAGCACATTGGCCACACAGTCTGGAGATCTGGAAGACCTGGGTTCAAATCTCCGTTGGGCATCTCTGTGTGGAGTTTGCATGTTCTCCCCGTGCGTGTGTGGGTTTTCTCCGGGTACTCCGGTTTCCTCCCACATTCCAAAAACATGCATGTTAGGTTAATTGGCGACTCTAAATTGTCCATAGGTATGAATGTGAGTGTGTATGTTTGTTTGTCTATATGTGCCCTGCAATTGACTGGCGACCAGTCCAGGGTGTACCCCGACTCTCGCCCAAAGTCTGCTGGGATAGGCTCCAGCATCCCCGTGACCCTAATGAGGATAAGCGGTACAGAAAATGGATGGATGGATGGATTTAAATATGTATAATTTTTCTGTCTACATTTGGGGTTATATATATTTCTTTAGAAGTTTATTGCAAAATGTTCATTCATTCATTCATTTTCTATACCGCTTATCCTCATTAGGGTCGTGGGAATGCTGGAGCCTATCCCAGCAGACTTTGGGCGAGAGGCGGGGTACACCCTGGGCTGGTCGCCAGTCAATCGCAGGGCACATATAGACAAACAAACAATCACACTCACATTCATACCTATGGACAATTTAGAGTCGCCAATTAACCTAACATGCATTTTTTGGAATGTGGGAGGAAACCGGAGTACCCAAAGAAAACCCACCCACGCATGGGGAGAACATGCAAACTTGGCACAGAGATGCCCAACGGAGATTCGAACCCTGAACCTCCTGACTGTGAGGCCAATGTGCTAGCCACTCAGCCACCGTGCGGCCGTTGCAAAATGTTGTCATCATTATATTTATTATAATTTAATATTGTATTTATGAACATATCTTTCATTATCATTTCATTTAATGCGATTTATTTAGACGTGTTATTCCTTTTTCTGTATATGAAGAGAAAACTCAGATTTCATTTTCTATATATTTATTATGATTCAATATTGTATTTTTACAATTTCATTTAAAACAGGGGCCCCAAACTTGATGATATTTTGTGGCCCCGACCTTAATATAAAAGTTTAATGTCCGTGTTTTAAATGAATGGCACTTTTTACAGTGTTGTGTGCGGAGCTGACAAACCTGCCAATCAAGGTGGGGTGTATGGCTCTCAGGAGCGTGACATTGACCGGGCTTGATGCAAGCAGAGAAACATTTTTCAATGAGTGAATAACTGATCATTATTACTAGTTTTGCACACAACTTCTTTACACCGGTGTCCTTGTTTATCTTATTTTGTGGTAAATTAAAAAAAAGATGTTTGAGAAGATTGGATTGGACCCCGGATTTCCCAAAGTAGAACTATTCACGTCTTTCAGGGGGCGCTGTTCTTGGCTTGAGAGGAGATTTGGGTGTTTGGCGATGTGTTCAAATACAACAATACTGTAAATCTCTCAAAAGCTGAGGGAGGGCACAGGGTTGGGGGGCTGCTTCCATTCCTAAAGCGCCGTCAAAAGCAACGAGCCGGTCACGTTGCTATGGAGAGACGACGGCGAGGCGGAGGGGGGGGTGAGAGGCAGATGGGCCAAACAAAATGGGAAAATGTTGCAGGAGTTCCAACACAAAGCTTGTTCGCCGAATCCTCCAGAAGACGCTTGAATTGCTGTGACTAGTCCGGTGTGCAAGGTGCTGCATGTGTAATCACCTCCTCTGCGTGTGCGTGTGTGTGCAGCTGCGGCAGCCCCCATTAGCATGCTGGAGGCGCTCATGTAAAAGCAGCACGCCGGGAATGAGGCAAACTGCAACGTCTCACGCAGATTTAGCTCAACCTGAACACAAAATTCACCTTACAAATATCATTTTTCACACGCTCGCCTGTTATGTGCTGAAAGTTTCCATGGCTCATGCTGCTCTGGCCGCAAGTCATGTCTTTTATATAGCATGCAGAGTAAAGACCCATCTAAGCAAAACAGGCTCACCGATGAATCAATATGTCAAATCATCCTGCAGAAAACACTAGTCAAAGATCCTCTTTACGACAAGTGCGCGCTGCTGTTTTTGAGCAGGTACTGGAAAAACACGAGTCATAGAGCCTTCAAAACAACGAGAGCACTCTGCTGTGTTGAAGTAGCTACTGCAAAAACGCTAGTCAAAGATCTTCTTGACAGGACTGTTTTTAAGCAGCCACTGCAAAAACACTAATCAAAGATGTTCTTCTTGACTGTTTTTAAGCAGCTACTGCAAAAACACCATTCCCAAATTTTCTTATTGACTGTTTTTAAGCAGCTACTGCAAAAACGTTAGTCAAAGATCTTCTTCTTGACAGGACTGTTTTTAAGCATCCATCCATCCATTTTCCACCGCTTATCCGGGTCCGGGTCGCGGGGGCAGCAGCTTTAGTAGGGAAGTCCAGACTTCCCGGTCCCCAGCGACCTCTTCCAGCTCCATCGGGAGGACACCAAGGCGTTCCCAGGCCAGCTGTGAGACATAGTCCCTCCAGCGTGTCCTAGGTCTTCCCGGGGGCCTTCTCCCAACTGGGCATGCCCGAAACACCTCACCAGGGAGGCGCCCGGGAGGCATCCGGACTAGATGCCCGAGCCACCTCAACTGGCTCCTCTCGATGTGAAGGAGCAGCGGCTCTACTCTGAGCTCCTCCGGGATGGCCGAGCTCCTCACTCTAGTTTTTAAGCAGCTACTGCAAAAACACTAGTCAAAGATCCTCTATATGACAAGAACGCCCTGCTGTTTTTAAACAGCTGCTGTAAAAACATTTGTCAAAGATCCTCTATATATGACAGAAGCAGTTTTTTAAGCAGCCACTGCAAAAACACGTGTAAGCGAACATGTCTTTGTGCGTCTTTTCTGGCAGGTGTTTGCCACCTACCCCAATGAGGACTACGACAGGCGCAATGAAGACGTGGACCCCATGGCGGCGTCGGCCGAGTACGAGCTGGAGAAGAGGGTGGAAAGGCTGGACCTGTTCCCCGTGGAGCTGGAGAAAGGTGCGTGCACAACTTTACAGGACGCTCCCAAACCGCCAGCAAATGGCGGAACACAGTGAGTGATTGATCCGCCCATAGAATAGCCTACAGCGCTGTGGAGGAGTTTTGGCCCACTCACCTTTGCAGAATTGTTGTTATTCAGTCACACTGGAGGCTTTTCCAGCATGAAGCACCTTTTGAAGGTCTTGCCAAAGCATCAGGACTTTGACTAGCCCACTCCAAAGTCTTAATTTTGTTGAGCCTATCAGAGGTGGACTTGCTGGAGTGTTTTGGATCATTGTCAAGCTGCAGAACCCATGTTGGTTTCAGCTTGGGGTCACTAACAGATGGCCGGACAGTCTCCTTCAGGACTTTTTGGTAGACTGCAGAATTCATGCTCCCATTTATCACAGCAAGTCTTCCGGGTCCTGAAGCAGCAAAACAACACCAGACCATCACACTACCACCACCATATTATACCGTTGCTATGTCATTCTTAGCCTCTTACACCAAATGTAATGGGGCACACACCTTCCAAAAAGTTCAACTTTTCTCTCGTCAGACCGCAGAGTATTTTCCCCAAAGTCTTGGGGATCATCAAGATGTTTTCTGGCAAAACTGAGAGGAGCCTTAATGTTCTTTTTGTTCATCGGTGCTTTTGGTCTTGGAACTCTTCCATGCAGGCCGGTGTCTTTATTACGGTGGAGTCATGAACTCTGACCTCAACTGAGGCAAGTGAGGCCTGGATGTTGTTGTGGGGTCTTTTGTGACCTCTTGGATGAGCCGCTTCTGCGCTCTTGGGGTCATTTTGCTTAGCCGGGCACTCCTGGGAAGGTACACCACTGTTGTTTTTGCCATTTGTGGATAATGGCTCTCACTGTGGTTGGCTGGAGCCACAAAGCTTTAGAAATGGCTTAGCAAAAACCCTGATCGGAGCCTCGCATACAACTGTATTAAACAGTTGAAAAGATGTCAACCAAAATCTACAAATTAGCAGGGGAAAACTTTCTGGGGAAATGTCATGGATGTCGGCCTGATGCCATGACGGGTAAAAATTCAAATCAAGTGGAAAAAGTGCCCTGTGTCACGTGCGTTTTGACAACGAACGGCGGCTTGTTTTTCAGATGAAGAGGGCCTGGGCATCAGCATCATCGGGATGGGTGCGGGAGCCGACATGGGCTTGGAGAAGCTGGGCATCTTCGTCAAGACCGTCACCGAGGGCGGGGCGGCGCATCGGGACGGCAGGTGCTCGGATGTGTCTCCATACGTTTGTCCACGTAGTGCACTTGGGCTTGTGCTTTTTGACACTGATCATCCAAACAAACCTGCAGGATCCAAGTCAACGACCTTATCGTGGAGGTGGACGGCACCAGCTTGGTGGGGGTCACCCAGAGTTTCGCCGCCTCCGTGCTGAGGAACACTTCAGGAACTGTCAAGTAAGAATCGCTATTTGCGCCCGGCATTGAACGCAACGTGATGCTCTTCGGAGGCTTTTCAAGGGGAGCGTCCGTAAAAAGAAGTCAACACAGAGGCAGCTAAAAATAACCACACCAAAACAAAAGACTGATTAAATATGCCAACGACTCGCCCATCAAACTGCGCTGATATCACAAAAATAACTTTATTAAAGACTCAGGCTAATTACCCAAACTGGCTTTGACGCAAAAAAATGCCTGTCCCACAGGACTGCAATCTATCAGTGGCATCGACACCATAGCGCCAAACTTATCTGTTGGCGGTCCAAATGTAACCATGGCGGACCGCCACAAGTAAATAAATGAATGGATTATACTGTAATATTACTGTCGTGGGCATTTTTAATTTTAACCGTTTGATGCCAAATTTAGCCTGTAAGTACAGAAAAAAATCACAAATTATATTTTGGCCCCTTTTTTGGGCTACTTTTTATGTGCATAATTTAAACAATAAATACAATTTGCTTTGTTAGCTATAGCACCAAGCTTTACATGTTCTCTTATCTGTGATCTTTTAATGCACATTATTCACCATCAATTGCCTGCTGTTTTACACTTGAAGGTCAGCGTGAATCGCCTTTTACATTCCATAGAAACGCCATAGCCGGGCCTCAAACGCAGCATGCTACGTCGGACGGATGTTTTTTTAGATGTGTGCGTGCTTTTCTCATTCATAATTGAGTGCAGCGGCGTATGGCGGGTAAAGATCAGAGGCCTTCCTAGATAGCCGATGCATAATGCATAATGATAAAGCCGAGGACGTCATAAAGAAACATCACCCATAAGGAAGCAGGATTGCTTTTAAGGATGGGCATTTAATTAGGCGAGAATTGAATGGCCATCACGTCGTCCTTACGCTTTTATTACGCTTTTGCTTTGGCTTTGTAGTGAGCTGAGAGGGAGGCGTCCCAGACGGGATGTGTGATGTATACATCGTGTGATGTATTCAACGAGAAAATGATTGTGCAGGTTCTTCATCGGGCGTGAGAAGCCGGGCGAGCAGAGCGAGGTGGCCCAGCTCATCCAGCAGACACTGGAGCAGGAACGCTGGCAGCGGGAGATGCTGGAGCAGCGCTACAACCAGTACATGGAGGAGCAGGAGGTCCGTCCTTTTTCTTCTTTGGCATAAAACGGTGCGGCTTGTCATTGTGGAATGTGTGCGGCGGTGCGGAGGCGAGAGGGGAAACGCTGAGTAATCTGTTTCTCATCCTACCCCCGCTCCCTTCCCCCTGCCGAATCGGCCTCGGAATTCCCGGTGCCTTCTCAGCTTCCTCATCAATATTTCTTCCACTTTGGGAACAACTATGTGTATTTATGTACAACCTAATCATCATAACACACACGAATGTGGAGGTATTCATGTCACAAAATGATTATTTATTATTGTGACTTTAGACTGGTGACAATAACAGGAAGTGGCTCCATTCATTTGCGGAGTGGGGTGAAAGGGCGGTTCTTAAAAAAGCATCAAGGTTGTGTGCGCGTCGTGTCCTGCAGGCAGGAGAACGGCGGCGCTTTGGTACACCCTAGTGGCCGTTTAGCGTCACTTGACGTGATTTTAGCCCTGCCGGCTCCTTTTTGCTCATCAAGGCACTGATTCCCATCCTGTATTAAGTCAAGGCGTGTCACTTTTATATTAGAGGTATATAAACAAAAAAATATATCAAATCAAAAGAAATACATAAACAAAAATTTCACATAAAGCATTGTAAACGACGGGTGTATTGCGTAGTTCTGGGCTGCTGTTCACGGTGTGGGCTGTAGGGGGCAGTGACGTTTTGCACTCTGTTAAAGTCCGTAGAAAAAGAGAACCAGGAAGTGTAAAGTGGCGTGGAGAAGCTACAGTATCTTGCCTGTCGGACAGACGTTCTTTAGCAGCCTTTCTAGTATGTACTTACCTGTAGGTCCTCGGTCGACGTTCGAGGTCCGTTCTGTCGACGGCGTTGTTCGTCAAATTTGACGTGAGTGGGAATTTACACACTGACGTCACTCATACTGTTGGCGCAACGGTAATAATAGAGAAGAGAAGGACCGCCCCCGTGTGTACCGGACTAACGATTGATGACTGCCATCTAGTGGAGAAGCAGTGAATTGTTCTGCCTGTCAATACACGCCACTGTCATAACAATGACGTCATTTGTCATAATCATTACATATTCATTGCGGGATCACTGAAGCGGCTAAAGTGATGATTTCTCACGCACACAGCGGTAGGGAATAAAAGCGTATTAATATGCTGTAATGAGTGTTTTGGTGAGAACGAACTTAACCTTCTGCTGTCGCCTCAGGGCGGCGAGTATGGCACGGACGAGGAGGAGGATGAGGACGAAGACGTCAGCCCGCAGTACACTGGCGCCATCGAGGTGTTTGACCTGGCGGAGAACGAGGACCTGTCGCCCTTGGAGACGGACCCCGAGAAACTGGCGCACAAGTACAAAGAGGTGGGCGGAGTCACCTTGTTTTAAACTCGCAGCAGATCCGTACCCGCTCACGCCGTCTTCCCGTCCAGCTCCAGATCAAACACGCCGTGACGCAGGCCGAGATCCAGCAGCTGAAGAGGAAGGTATGCTGCCTCGTCTCCCCCCCCCCCCGTCATTTGTAAGAATCGCTTGCTCTCTCTTTGCAGCTGCACCACGCCGAACAGGACAAGCAGCGCTGGCGCGCGGACAAGGCCCAGCTGGAGCAGACCCTGCAGGAGAACAAGGAGCGCATGGAGAAGCTGGAGGGCTACTGGATGGAGGCTCAGAGTCTCTGCCAGGCCGTGGACGAGCACCTGAAGGAGACCCAGGCCCAGTACCAGGCGCTGGAGCGCAAGTACAGCAAAGCCAAGCGGCTCATCAAGGAATACCAGCAGAAGTAAGAAGACACAAGAACGACCAGGGCCTCTGAAGTTTGCACATTTACCAAGAACAACGCCACCTTTTTGTTGCGGTTGCTTCTCCAGGGAGATCGAGTACCTGAAGAAGGAGACGCAGCGATGTGCACAAGTTGGAGCCGAGGCGTCGCTTCTCAAGGAGGAGTCGGGTCAACTGCAGGAACAGGTCAGTCTGGACTTCAACACCAACAAAAATGTCTAATGGGTGACCCACCAAGGGGCTCTGCTGTTAGCGTTGATGTGCTTTGGCGCCACCTACAGGACTGGAGTGGATATATAATGTATTACCGTAGAAGATAGATGGCTGGAAAAATTATAATTTTTAATGACCTAACCCAGCGTTGTACAAAATGTGAGGGGGTTAGGGGGTAGGGTTAAAATGTCGTAATCATTTTTGTATTTCATAAACGTGGTGAAGTGCGATGACAATAAAAGTGTTACATTCTTTTCTAAAAACTGCACTTTGGGTTTGCAAGCGATTTACATTTTAGTGCAAGTCTGGGTAGAATGACGTTATCTTAGTCTCACGTCTGGAGTTTTTAAGCGTCACCCGCGTTTTGTCAGTTTGTCCACGAATTCAGTTTTCTTCCATTTGCTGTGCCCGTGAGTGTCATTGAATGCACCGCGCGGTGTATAGTGACAGTGTTAAGACGTGTTTTTGTGAATAGCGTTGAAATTGCACCGCTGTTGTGTTCAAGTCCGAATAAAAAAACAGGGAGGCGTGAGTTAGTCACCACTGTAGGTGCTCTATTTTTAGCATCCTTAGTAAAGCTCTTGAACATGTGGAGTTAACGCAAGGCTGGCGTGCTCTCCTGCAGGTGGCTGACCTGGAGTGCCAGGTAGAAGAGCTGAAATCGGAACCTCTATAAGACGTCCGTGAGGAGCAAGAAAGGAGAGCACAAGGAGCAGCAGGGTATCTCGCATCCTCCACGTGTACCGCCTCCGCGTTTCAACCCGTCATTTTTCAGTTTTTCTTACCCAAAGGCGAGGGAACGCCGAACTTTTACAGCCTCGAGAGTATTTCAACCCCTAATTTGTGATTTTTTTTTGTGTGACATGATGGGCTTTTGCTTTTTTAAATGCCAAAAAAAGGAAGTCCCGACTTGGATCTCTTTCTAGTTTTGTGAGCGTTTTTCAGCTTGTACAGACGTGATTAAGTGTGGTTTAACAAGAGTTTTAATATAACATTCAACGGGACCCTGAAGTCTAATCGGATTAGATTGAGGACTTGTTGTACATGTGAGATGTGAACACTGAGGTGCTTGGCTGGGAGCGATACCCCACCCCACCCCGTAACCCCGGCAACCACCCGCTGCCCACCTTTCGGAAGTGTTTTGGTGTATTATTCTTACTTTTTTACACATAGACACGTTATGAAGTCATTCTGAGACTCTTCGGGACGACAGCGGGACCGGACCGGACGGGGCCAGTACCAGCAGAGAATGTTATCAAAAGTCTGGAACCAGCAGCTGCGCGGCACGGGAGGAAAAACACAAAACACACTGCCTGAATTGAACGCACCATCCGGGGTCGGCTTCTTCTATTTGAACTTCTACACCGTCATTAAAAAAAAAAAACAAGAGTAATATATCCGGATGAGTTAATTGAAAAAAAAAATAACAGGCATGGTTCTGATAATGACGATATTAATAATAATAATAATAAGGCTTGTACAGTGCACATGCTTTGCATTGTGTTTTGTGGATTAAATGGTCAACAATGATGGTGCGCTGCTTGTTTTTATTCCACAATGCAGTCAAGTGGTCTGCTTTGCTGCACGCACACACACACACTTATGTTGGTTGTCTGTGATGGCGATTTGGCCAAGTTTGGCTGCTGATTTTGGCTACGATGTGAAGTACACGACAACCCCAAATAATGGGAGCGCTTTTGTGTACATAGGAGGGACATCACCAATTCAGTTCTTTAAAAAAAAAAAAATGCAAGGGTTAAGTTAAATTATTGAGAGTCTCTGAGTGCATCTTCTGGTGATGCCTCCTGAGGTGATAGTTCCTGGAGAAGCTCTTCCCGCACTGGTTGCAGGAAAACATGCGCTGTCCCTTGTGCAGCATCTTGTGAACTTTGAGGCTCTGCGGGCGGCTGAAGCTCTTGCAGCATTCGTCGCAGGCGTGCAGCTTCACGCCCGTGTGCTTCCTCTCGTGCCGCTTCAGGTCGCCCGACTGGCGGAAGCGCTCGCCGCAGTTGGTGCACAGGTATGGCCGCTCGCCCGTGTGCGTGCGCAGGTGCACGGTGAGCTGGCCCGACGTGGCGAAACTCTTGTCGCAATGCGGGCAGGCGTAAGGCCGCTCGCCAGTGTGCGTGCGCTGGTGCTGCTTGAGCCGGTAGTGGTTGGCGAAGCCCTTTCCGCAGTCGGTGCATAAGTATAGCACCTTCACCTGCTGGAAGCAAGCGTGGTTTTTGAAGGCCCCGGCGCTGACGTAGCGCTTTCCGCAGTGCGGACACGTCAGCTCCTTCTTGTCCTGGCCGTCCTCCGGCTGCTCCGTCAGGTTGTCGGACTCGGGGAGGGCCAGGTACTCCATGGGGTGGTGCCGCCGCGTGTGCTTGGCCAGGTAGCTCTTGGCGGTGAAGGAGAAGGGGCAGTGAGAGCAGGAGAAGAGCTTGGAGGAGCAGTGGTACTTTCTGCAAACGTGAGTCCGCTGGTGCTTCTCCAGGGTGGCAGCCGCCGTGAAGACCTTGTTGCAGCGCTCGCATCGGTGGGAGGCCGAGCTCCTGTGGACGGTTTGCTCGTGTCGCCTCAGGAAGCCCAGCTTGCGGAAGGTCAGCCCACAATGGGGGCAGACGTGGGGCCTCTCGTTGCACGTGTGCGCCCGCAGGTCGTCCGGGTCGGCGTAGGTTTGTTTGCAGCAATTACAACTGAACCACTTTGTCAGTTTCTCCGCCTTGCCGTCTTCCTGCACGGTCTTCTTGCGTGCTTTTCGCTTTGGCGCGATCAGCTGAGTTATGGCAGATATTTTAGAGGCGGAGCCATGCCGCCGGGGCCTCTGACACTTTTCAACACACTGGATTGCCACCGACGACTGGGGGACAAAATCGGGATCATTCTCGACGTCTCGTCTCTCCTCAGAGTGACCGACGTCAATGTGCTTCTGCAGGAGGTCCACGCTAGAGAAGGTTAGCAAGCACATGGCGCAGCTAAACGGCATGTTGGGAGTCGCCCGAGGAAGCCGCCGTGGTCTCCGCCCCCCTTTCAGCTGCCTCCGGTGTTGCTGCCGGTGGCGGTGCAGGTCGCAGTATTTGCTGAAGACCCGCCGGCACACCCTGCACACGTACGAACGCGACTTGTGCATCAGCAGCTTGTGCTTCTTGAGGGAAGCTTCCGTCCGGAAGCTCTTTGCGCACTCGGAACAACTCCTGGGCTGATGCCCGACTTCCTGTGGTGGTTCCGCGCGTTCCCCTTTGTCTGCTGAAGCTTCCTTGGCATCTTCATTGACCTCTTTTGCTTCTCTAAGCTCATCCGCTGACGTGTTAGCTTCTGCCGGCGTGGAAGCGGAGCCGTCCTGCTGCGTTTCCAACGCGTTCTCTGCTCTCAACCCGTCGCGCTTCCTGTGGACCAGCTGGTGCCGGGTCAGACCCGATGCCTGGGTGAAGCTTCGCCGGCACAGCGTGCAGCAGTAGGGCCGCTTGTTGGCGTGCACGCACCGCTCGTGTCTCTCCAGGTGTGATGCCTGCTTGAAGGTCTTGCCGCAGGTGGAGCAGCTTCTGGACTTGGCTGGTTCGGCGGGTAGCAGCAGCAGGGACGAGGCGGAGACGGCGAACTCCGTACCCGAGGCGGGATTTTCAAGCGTTACTGCGTCGCCATGCCGGAAGCAGTCGGCGTGGCGCTGGAGGAAGGCCTCGGTGGTGAAGGTCAGCTGGCAGTGGACGCACACGAAGACCTGAGACATCTCAGGCGGGATGTTCTCTGCTCATCACAGGAGGAAATCCTTTCTTAGATCTTACGCACCACAACCAATCCAAGCGTCATTATTAACAGGAACTACCTGCCGCCTTCAGCTTCACCTGCCACATTTGCGTCCACACGGCGCTGAAACGGCCGAGGAGCTTGTCGCTGGGCCACAACAGCAGCTCGTCCCCACCGTGGATGCCACGGCAGCAGTGGTACAAGATGCTGCCCTTGTACTGGACCGCCAGCAGGTTGGCTTCCTCTCTGCTGCGAGCGCAGTTGACGTACCTTTCAGAGAGCGAGAGATCGAAATGAGACTACAATGAAGGTTCTCGTCCACAACAGCAACAAAAAACCCACAAATGACCTCATCCAGTTTGACACGGACTCCGTAACGGCGTCAATGTACTCGTACGCGTCCTCTCCTTTGTAAATCTGCAGGGGCGGGAAAATAACACGGAATAATCGCACACAAACGTTTCAAGAGCGTTGTGTCTCACCTCCCAGGAGAAGTCACTCGCAATGGCGTTCTCCATGGTGGTCTCCTCGCCCTCAAACGGTCCAAAATGCATCCCAGGAGACAGAGCCGGCCCGTGGTTGATGACCCCGACGCCCCCGCTGGGGATACTGGACCTGCCCACTGCCAAGCCGTAGGGTAGCGTCAGAAGCGCCCGCTGGGGGACGCCCACGCTGGCGGGAAAGTCGAGAATAAAAGAGGGGCCGCCCATCTTGGACGAATCCTTCTGGTCCTGGAAGAGGCTCAGGCACTCGTCGCAGCCTGGAAACAGTGAAGTGTTCAGATCTACGCCGGCGTCGTCACCCAAGTGTTGGACCGAATTCCTTACAAAAACCTCCGCCGCCCTCGGGATCGTCTCCATTCACCAGCAGCTTCTGGATCGGCGATTCCACGGGCTCCGACACGGGAATCACTGACAGGTGAAAAGTAATAAAATGACCCTCAGCGTTGCTGCCGCTCCGAGCCACGAGGGGGCGTGTTTGTGTGGCAGGTGTGCACACGCCCAAGTTTTGGTATCATCAATGTCAGTCATGCCAATACCACTTCTGATATCGATAGGTTTTATTTGAAAATGTAGCCTTTAATTATTTGATAATGATAATTCGCCAGACAATCGAACAACAAAACGAAAAATACACACAGCGAACTAAAAACAAATAAAGTTATTAAAGCGTCGGTATCGATCCGATACCGATGTTGCACTTAGCATCAATACCGACATTCGGATCGATCGGCGACCTACCCGGGGGACAGCCGCCATGTTTGAGACTAGCTTTGTTTGTAAACGTAGCTTAAAACGCAGATTTCAGCGTACCTGCCGTGGTTATGCTGTCAGCGGGCAGGCAGCCTTCTATGATGACAACCTCCCCGGTGGCCTCGACCCACTCCACGGCGTTGGTGTCGCACGACATGGGCGGAAGCAAAGAGCCGCCGCGTTACTCCCGCTCGGCTCTCGGGCCGCTAACAACTCCCCGCCTGCTCGGACGCCGAACTCGCCGGCAGCATGTTAGCATTGGAAGTCGCCACAAAGTCTCGAGCTGTTTGCCGCAAACAAACCAACGGAAACGGCATTCGGGTGTTGCGGTGTCGTTGAAAAAACACTCCGAGGCCACTTTCGGGGTCAATAAACGGAGCTTTTCACCCACTTCCAAAACGCCGACATGCCTGTTTCGCTAGCTAAAGCCAGTAACTGGCCAGCCCGCTGAACTCTCACCCGGAAGTGGAAGGAGGGAGACTTTCGGAGCAAAAGTCGTCATTTCCAAATAATAGCGTTTCGCCATATTACCTGAATCTTGAGCTACGTACGTTTTGTAGTAATTATGTATAAGTAAAAACGATGAGGCCGTCCACGACTGATGTGTGTGTATGAATAGATATCCTGAGGACGACTATTGGCAGCGCGCCGCTGGTGTAGTGGTATCATGCAAGATTCCCATTCTTGCGACCCGGGTTCGATTCCCGGGCGGCGCACGTGTTTTCTTTTATATTTTATAAATAAATAACAAAATTTAGGATTACTTCTCTATAATGTCGTTTGACTATTTAACGTTAACGAAAACGTCGTCACCTTTGAAGTTGTGCGTTTTCTGTGCGTGTAGAGACCCATCGTGAAGACAACACTTCCGTTCCTTAACAAGATTGGACCCGTTTATTGCAAAATGTCGAACTGTACACTTATAAAATTCTGTCCAAGTCGGTAAGTGAAGAGAAGCCACTACACTAACCCCTGTGTGCAGGTATTTGATGTGGGGACAAGGTCTGCCTGGTAACGACGCACAAACAAGAAGGTCTGCATGGACTCAGCGTCGACCCAGCCCACATGTGCCAACACCGGCACGCCGTGTTCCGTGTGTCCCACTTGTCTTTTTGGCCCCAAAGCAGCCGAACCCATGCAGGACCTGTGGAAGCTCTCGGACGAGCCCAGGAGGAGATTCGTAGTGGGGGTTCTGCTGAGGTGCCGCAGCGTCCCGGTTCTGGAGAGCATCCAGGCGTCTCTACTCCTCAGTTCGTGGAATTTCCAGAGCTGCTCCCAGTCCAAGAAGCAAACCTTACCGGAGTTTTACGCACGTCTTGACAAGAAGGCTCAGCCGCCACCCCTGGTCCGGGACATCTGGGACTGGTTCGTTAAGAGTCCAGACTGGGTCCAGATTCGTTACCTTTGCCAGCTTTTGTTGCAGTGTGACCCGGAGCTGCTCACCGCCGCCAAGCACGTGATTGACATGGTTGTTGTCAGACTCAAACAGCAGCTCGAAGGTGAGGCAAAAAGTCCACTTCACAGTTCGTTTGGCCAGGAAACGCAAACTACCTGCAAAAAAAAAAGTCAGTTTCATCCGGGAAACCATACAGGAATCATAGACGTGGAACGTGTCACAATAACTCATGTGGTAGACCACCACAGCGTATCCCACCTGCGCTTGATTTATGGTAAAAGTACGCTGAAATGTCCCAGAAATATCGTAAGTGCTCCAATGAACACCTGCTTGTATACCCGGGTCCCTAATTAGGTCCAAGGCAAAGAACATGAAAGGCTGTGGCTGTAGGCAACTTCCTAATGTAACCATCAGCGCTGTTCATACGGTACCGCTACCGTACAAGTGGGTCCAAGAGAGCTTTGTTTTCCTTTCCACTTTCTTGTGCACTCCAAATCCTTATTCACATCAAATGACACTTTTTGTATTTATTTTCCAGTGAAAAGTCTCGGTAGAAAACAACGCTATCACACCAGTGAGAAAGACAAGGCGGACTCGGCTCTCCCGCCCGCTCCCAGACTCTCAAAGCTGACATCTGGACACAGCAGATCCCGAGACTTCATCAGCAGTCTTCCCACAAACCTGTCCAAGTGGATTTTGGGTATGTGGACACACAGAGTTTGTTTATGATTTTTATATATTCTGAAAACATATCCATCCATTTTCTATGCCGCTTATCCTCATTAGGATCGCGGGTATGCTGGAGCCTATCCCAGCTACAATATAATGCAATATAATATAATGGTAATAAAGTCAAAATATTGAGATGAGAAGTTGCAGTTTTACAAGAATATTGTAGTAATAGTATGAGGGAAAAATAATGTCAGTTTACTTGCATAATGTAAGGTTTAAAGTCGTGATATTATGAAAGTGAAACGAAACGAAAATCAGTTGTAATTTTTGGAAAATTAGGTTGCAGAAAAAGTCATAATGCAGATAAAGTCATCATACTATGAGGAGAATATTTACAAGAAGAAAAACAGCAGAAATGGAAAAAAACTGCTATAATTTCATGAAAATAAAGTCAAAAGACAAGAAAGTTTTATGAGAGTAAACTTGAATATTATGAGGAAAAATAATGTTGTTTTAGTAGCATGGAGGAAAAATTTTATTTTAAAATAATTGGAGTCAAAAATCAAAATATTATGGGAATTAAGTCATAATATCACAAATTTTTTAATTTATATTAAAGACAATAAGAAATAAAGAAATAAAGATTTGGAAATAAAGCTGAGATGTAGAAATATAAACAAGTTGTTGGCATATCTACATGTTTCCAAAATATCAATGTGGCAACGTTGCTTCCTGTCATTTTTTATTAGAAAAGTTTGGACACCCCTGCTTTCTATTTATGTACTTGTTAGGGTCCGTACAGCCTAGCTTGTGTTACCATGGCGACCCGCAAAGACGCTTGTTAAATCCATAACCCTTGGCAACGGCTTGGTTGGCGCTCTGTAAAAAATCCCTAGTAAAATCTTGAACTTGCAGTACCATACACACTTTTACCTTGTTTGGCCGCTTGTTGCTAGGCAGTTTAATCACAGCTGCCTCATAGGCCAATGGAGATATTGACTCAAATAAGCAAGCAAGCCCCGCCCACTGGGCTGTCGTCTTCCTGCCGCTGTTGTGTCAGCCATGCTAGACGATCAGATGCTGAAGCGATGCATGAAGGTCTGCAAGTACTGGAAACACCTGGCAGGGGAGACCATGGAGGAAATCCATTTCCGGAAGGCTTACCTGGAGCAGGTGGAGTCTATGATGAAGGTGGGCAGAGCCTGTCTGATCAAGTTGTGACATCACTACAATGTTGTAATAGGTGTTTTGTTGTGTTAGCGCTACAAAGGCGTCCGGTTTGTCAACCCTTCCTATGCCAGGATGGTTTCCATTCTGGTCCCGGCCCAGGACCACGAGGAGGATGCTGGGAAAGGTCGGAAGTACCGGCCTTTCCAAGCCGCCTATGCCAGCGTCAGAACCACGATGCTTCAAATGGAGGAGCGTAACGTGTACTGCGGCGGCTATTTCTCCAGCGTGCTGCTTGACGAGTGAGCGTTTAATAGCATGTTTCCGTGTTAGCATGTCACCTGACGAGGATGATGATGTCCTGCTTTTTCCCAGGGAAGACCCCCACAGAGTGGTGGACTACAGAGGCGGGCCATTCCTGAGCACGGCCTCCAAGGACCGCACCGTGCGTCTTTTCTACGTGTCGACGGAAGCTAAGCACGTGGCACTGATGAAAGGACACGTGGGAAGCATCCGCGTGGTTCTGCTGTGCCCCGAGCGAGAACTGGTCATCACCGCCAGCTGTGATTCCAGCATCAGGTTAGCTAAAAGCCAGAGCTCCCAGCTCGTCGTCCTGCGCGGAGTGATGTTCACGGCGCTCACACACAAAAAACCCCCAAATGTTTCATCCTTAAACCCCAGCTACCTCAGCTATCTTTGGGCGTAAGTCCTCCAAAATCAATTGCATTCAATAGCTTTGGTATTTTAACAGCAATCGCTGAAAGGTTGAGGACAACTTTGACTCGTAAAGTGCCTGAAAAGCAACATATTTCACCCTTTACCCCAGCTTCTTCAGCCACCTTGTGTCATACAGCCTCCAAAATCAATAGCTTTTGTATTTTTACAGCAATCGCTGAAAGGTTCAATACAATTTTTACTCATGGTGCCTGAAAAGTGACTCATTCAACCTTTTAACCCAGTCATATGGCATCCAAAATGAACAGTGTTCTCGCTTTGGTATTTGACAGCAATCGCCGAAAGTTTGAAGACGCCAATTTTGATCCATAGAGCGCTGAAAACCAACAGATTCAGACTTTGTACTTATGTACCACAACCGTATTTGGATCATGTAACGTTCAAAATCAACAGTGTTCTTGCATTGGTATTGGACGGTGATGCAAAAGTTTGAAGTAAACAATTTTGATTCATAGGTAGTTTTACAGCAATCACTGACAATTTTCCGGGTCGCGGGGGCCGCAGCTTCAGTAGGGAAGTCCAGACTTCCCGGTCCCCCACGACCTCTTCCAGCTCCATCGGGAGGACACCAAGGCGTTCCCAGGCCTCCTGTGAGACATAGTCCCTCCAGCGTGTCCTAGGTCTTCCCGAGGGCCTTCTCCCGACTGGGCATCCCCGAAACACCTCACCAGGGAGCCACCCTACGAAGGAAACTCATTTCCGCCGCTTGTATCCGCGATCTCATTCTTTCGGTCATGACCCATAACTCATGACCATAGGTGAGGGTGGGAACTTAGATCGATCGGTAAACAGAGAGCTTTGCCTTCCGGCTCAGCTATCTCTTCACCACGACGGTCAGGTACAGCGACCGCATTACTGCAGAAGCTGCACCGATCCGTCTGTCGATCTCACGCTCCAACCTTCCCTCACTCGTGAACAAGAACCCGAGATACTTGAACTCCTCCACCTGAGGCAAGACCTCACTCCCAACCCGGAGGCTACAGTCCACCCGTTTCCGACTGAGAACCATAGCCTCGGATTTGGAGGTGCTGAGTCTCATCCCAGAAGCATCACAATCCGCTGCAAACCGTTCCAGTAAACGCTGAAGGTCACAGCCTGATGAGGCCATAAGGACCACATCGTCTGCAAATAGCAGAGACGAGATCCTAAGGTCACCAAGCTGGACTCCCTCAACACCTTGACTGCGCCTAGAAATTCTGTCCATGAAGATAAAGAACAGAATCGGTGACAAAGGGCAGCCTTGGCGGAGGCCAACGTTCACCGGAAACAAGCTCGACTTACTGCTGGCAATGCCGGTTTTTAGCGGAGGAAAATGGATGGATGGATGGACGGACTGACAATTTTCCGGCGAGTGTAAAGCGCCAAAGAATGACCTATTGAACCTTTTACCTCAGCTACTTAAGCCATCTTGTGTCATATTGCATCCAAAAACAATAGTGTTCTTGCTTTGCTCTTGGACATCTATCTCTGAAAGTTTGAAGAAGACAGTTTCAATTGGTTTTAATCGATTGGATTTTTGCTTTGAAAGTCACCGAACAACAAGAAAATGATTTGACCTTTGATGTCAGCTCTGTTTTGACAGCTATCGCTCAGAATCCACAGTGATGTCATTTTGCAGTTGGACAGTTTTCAAGAAGACAATTTTGTCTGGAAAGGAACTGATCTGAACTTTGACTAGCGCTGTACTTGGACCTCGCTGGTGGTCTGGATTCCCATCAAGAGTCCCATGGGTTACCATCTCACATCTGCATGGTCCCAAGTGACAACGCTTCTATTGATTTTGCCTCATTGAAGGTGTTGGAGTTTACGGACAGACCAGTGTGTGTTGGTGCTCTACGGACACTCCAGCACTGTCAACTGCTTGGACATCCATGCTGACAGACTCGTGTCCGGGGCTAAAGACTGCACTGTCAAAGGTAGGATAGCATTCATTCAAAGCTTCACAAAAGTATTGTGAAGAAGATGCTACTGGGAGGTTTTTTTGAGTGTGTCTGCAGATGTCTTTTGTCCATTTGTGACATAGATGGAGACCCTGTGGCTAAATGGTAGCGTGTCTGACTACAGATCAGATGTTTGCATGTTCGAGTCACGTCGGGGTCAGCAATGTTTGGGGGTTTCTACAAGTTGTTGAATTTCAGGCCTTTGTTGCATTCTGAAAACTCATCTCACTCTGAAAAATCATGTTAACACATATTTTTTACATAGCAATATTATAAATAACAAAGTTCAATATTAGAAAAAGTGAAACAATGAATCATTTTATGAGAATAAAGTCAAAATATTAAAAAGTATTGTGACAGTGAAACGGGAAGGAGATGCGGCGTCTTTGCAGTTATGACAGCTTCCACACTGCTAGGAGGACTTTTTGAGTGTATTTGAAAAAAACAACAGCAAAAATGGCAACGTTTTTTTCTCAAAATAATTAATATAAAATATATATTTACAAAAATATGTATATATACAGTTTATATATATATAACTTCTTAGCATCTAGATGTGTTGCTTTACAAAATATCAAAGCCGATGAAGATTCAAGGGTCCAGTCTTGCATTCATTCACAATACTTGAATATTATTATTATGTTTTTTTCCTTGATTGTTTCCAAAAGCACATGATCCCAATTTTTCCAGTGTGGAGTCTGCAAACAGAGAAGCAGTTGGAGGAGTTCAACTTCAAGCACCGCAAGCCGGTGCGCTGCGTGAAGATCACCGCCACCACGGTGTTCAGCAGCTGCGACCGAGGCGTCATCAAGCTCTGGGACGCCGAGAAAGCCAAGCTGCTCAGGGTGAAGAACAAACACCCCCAGGAGTTCCACCAGTACATACTAACGCTTGCCCATGCATACCATCGTAGGTGATAGATGTCCACCACTGCGCGGTCCGATGCATGTTTGTGGACCGCTGGCACCTCTTAACCGCCGACATCAATGGGCAGGTGATGGCCTGGAGCAGCAGGTTTGATGCCAAAGGCTGCCTAATGACCTTCAGCCATCCGAAGTAAGCGTTTTCTATGATGACATCACCGGTGGACGTTAGATATTGAACTTATACAAGCTGTACACAGACTACTCTGAAGGCATCCAAGCGTAGTAGAGAAGTGACGTTGCGTTGGCATTCCTGCAGGGAGGTGAAGTCACTGACGCTGGACTTCCTGAGAGTGATCACCGGCTGCGCTGACGGGAAGATCCGCATCTTCAACTTCCTCACCGGAGATTGTCTGAGGACCATCTTGGTGGAGGCGGAGACGGGGCGCATCCTGTCGCTGCACTTTAGTGAGAACAAGTCAGGCCTCGCCAACGTACGAAACTTAAACTGAAACCCTTGCTGAAGATGACGTTCAATCGTATCCACCTCCAGCATTTTAGTCAACGCCACTTCCTGCGTCAAGCTCTACCACTTTGCCAAAGTCTTCTGGGAATACGCCGAGCCGGCAGAAGCCATAGAGGACGCTCCGGAGGGTTCATCCTTCTCTGCAGGGGACCAGATGACTCCGCCCATCCAACACTCCCCAAACGCCAGAGAACTAGGTAAGTAAAAGTAAAAAGAATGATGTTTATTGCAGGTCAAAAATGACATGTTTTCTTTCAGAGCAATGGAAAGTTCCTCTTCGTCGTTCAACCTCAAGTTGGGATGAGGACGGCGGCAACAACGCCAAGACGCAGCGTTTACCCAAAACCCAAAACTCCAAGCTTCCCAATGTGACCAAACGACTCCCAGAAGGGATTCATGCAAGCGGAAAAGCGCCCAGGAAGACCATCTGAAGTTTGAGTTCTGAATTTGAATGACTTTATACATCACAGCATATCAGAGCAATCCTCAATTGTAATCAAAATAGGGCCACCTAGTGGCTGGGAGCAGCGGATTGTCCTTAGACCTACCTCCAGGACAAGTCCAGTATGAAAACATTTTCAGTGTTTGAGCCGAGAAAAATATAATTTCATGACTTTAGTGTACTCATTGACTAGTAGGGATGCTTTTATGTTACATAAAAACTAATGGAATGTGAATAACACGTTTAAAATAACAGCAGTGACTTCATTGCTTTTATTCCATGTGCCAAAAGGCGACAGTTCCTCTGATGGCCACTAGATGTCAATGTTGTATCACTTAATGGTGTAGCTCAGCTACTGTATGTCCAAACGTGTCACATGTAAAAAAAGATTAATAAAATGAAAAGATTTTATATTTTGTAAAGCAGCACATTTAGATATGCTAAGAAGTTATATATATTTCAAGGGAAAACTACATTGCTCCCAGCTTTGTCATTTAGGTGACAAAAGCAAAAAAAGCAAATAAAGATGAAAAAGCATATTATTAGCATCAACGTCCCCCCAATTTTTGTTACTGTTTTTCCCCCCAAATATTTTTATACTTAATAATCATAAATGTTCCTTTTGTAATATTATGACTTTTTCCCCAACCTAATTTTCCAAAAATGACAGGTTTGTTTTGTTTTTTCCTCATAATATTATAATATTAAATATATATAATATTTCACCTAATTTAAAGCACGACCTTTGACCCCGCTGCCAAGACGCACTCTTGGCCCGCTGCCTCCAGGGCATCATAAGGGTGGAGGATCAGGATACCCGACAGCTCCAACCTTCCCTGTCCCAGCAGCACTGGAACAGCTGGGAACTAACAAAACCCTTACGGAGGAGGTGCCACTCTGGAGGATATTTTCTGTCTGGATTTGATTTGGTCTGAGACGAATTTTAGGACCCTTTCTTGAAATCGAACCTGGCCCCGCCCACCAGCAGGTGAAAATAATGAGGAAAAAAAAGTGAAAATCGAGCCCCCAGAATAAGGCTCTTTAGGGTCATAGGCCGTGAGCCACATGACCTTCGCCTCCTTCATCGCTAACATTTGCATCACAGTTCCTTTGTCAAATTAATTTGCCTCCTTTTTGTCACGCCGTGTCAGCAACCCTCACTACGGCAGACAGGTGATGGAAAGTGTGGAATGGGATTATCGTGTATTTGCATGGCGCTCAGACGCCCCCCGGAGCTGCCGATGGAAGCAAGCTGCCCGTCGCCGCATGCCGGCTTTGGACAACGCAAATAACGTTACTCAGCATGAAGGAAAGTCTAAAAAGTGCACGTCATCTTTGGGAACGTTGCTTCAATTGTTGGTGCTACGGAATTAACTGCCTTTACACGGGAAATCTTAGAGGGAAACCTGCTCCGTTACGGGGACGGAAAGCAACCACAGCGTTCCAGACACTTCCAGTCCTCAATATGGACCCACAATTCCCCGTTCAGTTAGGGTCTGGCAAAGGAAGAAGACAAGTTGTATGAAAATAACACTGTAGTACTACAGTATATAAGGGAAATTTACATGAATTTGGTAGCATAAAGTTCAAATATTATTACAAATGAAGTTGTAGTTTTAGGAAAATTAAGTTGTGGAAAAAGTCAGAAGGAAAAAAGCATTTTATCACCTGTTAGCATGAAAACCGGAAGCTAGCATCGCGTTAGCATGAAAACCGGAAGCAAAAGTCACCCCAGCTGCGTCGATCGTCTATGACGTCACCAGCCGTCTTCGCCAACAAGATAGCCTTCAATGAAGGTAAAAGCGGCGTTATATGTTCGCATTTTTAAAATTTTGAATCAAAATAATCCAAAAGCCAAATATTATTACAAATGAAGTTGTAATTTTAGGAAAATTAAGTTGCAGAAAAAGTCAGAATGAAGTGATTTTTATCACTTGTTAGCATTGAAATAGCATAAAAACCGGAAGCAAAAGTCACCCCGGCTGAGTCCCCCGTCTATGACGTCATCAACCCTCTTCGCCAACAAGCTAGTCTTCAATCAAGGTAAAAGTGGCGTTAAATGTTCGCATTGTTTGGCTGTTGGATTAATTTGATTCAAATTTGATTCAGGTAGACCACGTTCGAACCTTGTGGTATATATATATTTTTACAATTCTACCGTAAGGTGCCACAGTTGTGAACGTGTCTCTGTGCTGTTAAAAAGCTCACTGCATTTACATATACGGGAAGCAAACTAACTTTGGTTAGCATTCCGCATTGCTAACGATTATTTTTACGCCATTATGACAAAGATTATTGACGAAACAATGCTCATTTTAACACCTCGCCGTGGCAAGTTGAAGCTGAGCTTGTAGTTTAGTCCAGTAGAGGGAGACATATCGCCACATATTTTCTGTTCAGACCTGAAGGCAATTAGTAGCTCCAAGTGTCACATCTCTTGCTTTTATTTTTAGACTTATAGACTGACGTATAACCTTCTAATCAGTCTAAATGTCATCCCTGTGCAGCCCCAAAAAAGGTGCGTGCAACCTGAGCTTGTAACAACAAGGCCGTGTGAAAGGCTTCATTATGGCGGAGGGGTGTCGTGGAGTCACCCGCTCGTCAGCCAGCAGCTCCAAGTGTCATAATTTCACTATTTTCTCTCACACATAAAGAGGGAGACGCAAAAGGTGAAAGGGCAGCTGCATAAAACTCCCCTATGTGGAGGTCACATGGTGCAGGGGAACAAGAAGGCGATTGACGAGACAAAGTGTCACCTCTTTGTTATAGCCAAACACACAAAACCTTGTCGTTGTTCCGTCCAGCCACCTCACGGACCCGCTAACTCGACGTCAGGCTGGAGACTAAATAGTCACCCCTTGACCGAGAGCAAGAGCGACGGGTGTCCCGACCGGCAGCGGCGGGTTGCCGCTGGTGTTGACACAAGTGCTGGGAAATAACAGGCAGCCCGGCTGATTCATGCCCTCTTGTGTTTTTCATTGACTCGTCATGTGATGATTCTTGCTGCTTTTTCTTTGCGAGAAAGCTGAGACGTATTAGCAGCAGATGGTTTGGGTCACGGAGTGAAGGGTCCGAGGTGGTTTCCCATCAGAGTAGTCTTCACGCGTCTTGTTTGTTGATAAACTGGGAGCATCTCAGTCAAGGAGTCGTGATAATCAGCGACTGATTATACAATACATAACAGTCCCACTCAGTGAGCTACAATGTAATAACCATCGCACAGCAACTCGCACCCAAAATGTTGTCATCGTCCTCTTGTCCTCCCTCTGTTCTCATCTCCAGCTGTTCAAACAGTCCACTTTAGCCCCCCTAATTCTTCCAGCGTGTCGCCGGTTGGTGTTTTAACATCCAGATTTGTAGGAGGCGCACAGTTGAATACGTGCGTGAGCTACCTTTCTTCAAACTGGTTTTAAATGTGGACACATGAACTTTTTCTTTATTGTTGTGGTTGATACCACAGTCAGCGCTGTCTCTAATATTTGGACCATTTGGCTACTGTGTATGTGGTCAAACAGAATTGGGAAAGAGGCAGTTTAGTGATGGGAAAATCCTCCGAAAGTCACCCCAAAAGTCGGATTGTATTGCTTGTTTGACAATGTGAAACATTCAATAATTCTTCTACTCCAGAACCACTGCACACAAAAGGGTGGAAATGTGTCAAAACTTGCGTCCATACTGTGTTGCCTGTGCTATTATTTGTCTGATAAATGATAGAAAAAAAAATACACCACATGGTGGCGCTGTTGGTAAACCCCAAAATATTTACCCCACAGGTATAAGTGACTTGAAATTTCTCACTGTATTTTGGCTAAACCACGCCAAATTTGATACATCCATTTCAGAGACTGACAAGCAAGTTTTTATCAAATTTGAGCAAGATTGGTTGAAAAACATGGCTGCCATCTAAGAAATGTCAATGCAGGAGCACCTAAGTAGTTGCCTATAGGTCATTTGTCCATTTGTCTAATGATAGTACAACTTGGTGGATATCTGCATCACTACGCTAACATGTCTTCCACTGCATTTTGACCACAACCCACAGGCCCCCTGTGGGTTGTGCCACAAGTAAAAAAAAAAAATTCAGTATGTCATACAACCGTATTAGCTAACGCTTGTACTCCTGAACCGTCACACACAAAACAGTGAAATGTGTCAAAACATGCTTCCTTACCGTGTTGCCTTTGCTATTAATTTTCTGATAAATACACCACATGGTGGCACTGTTGATAACCCCCAAATATTTATCCCATAAGGGTAACTGAGTTCAAATGTCTCACTGTAACTTATGGGTTTTTAGGCTCATCACCACCAAATGTGGTACACCCATTCCAGAGACTGACAAGCACGTGTGTGTAAAATTTGAGCAAGATTGGTTGAAAAACATGGCTGCCATGTAGCAAAAGGTCAATGCGGGGGTACCTAACTAGTTACGTATTAGTCACTGTATGACAGCTATGTATAAGTCATGTATCACAGCTAGGCTAACATGTCTTCCAAAACATTTTGACCACACCCCACAGGGGGCGCCACGAGCATCATTTATTGTTATGTGAAAAAATACAGTGTGTCATACCATCAGCTAAATCTTTTACTCCTGCACTGCTGCATACAAAAAAAGGTGTGCAAAGTGCCCTGAGCACATAAAAACTAAATAAATGAAAAAAGACAATTGAGAAATAAACAAAACAAAAAAACCAAAACAAAGAAAAAATGGAAAAATTGCCGAAATTTGGTGGCATGTGGCATTTTTTTAAATTGTCCCTCTGCACATTTAAAAAATATGTAAAAGTGAGAATCAAGCACAACAAAGAATAAAGTTGCAGTTCTCTGAAAATTGGGTTGGGGAAAAATATTGTAAGACTGAAGTCAAAATATGGGAATAAAGTCACATTCAGATGAGGAGAAAGTTGAAATATTTGTAAAAAAAAACAACTAAACAAAGCAAAATTGTAAAAATGCAAAATATCCTCTATCATCTGTAACACAATGAATTAGACATATATAACTTTTTAGAGAGTGGAACCTCAAGATACGAAATTAGATCGTTCCGGAGGGGCTTTTGTGTCTTGGAATTTTTGTATTATGTCGCAAATATTGTAGCCACCCGAAAGAAATATGTTCATTAATGACAACATGGTAATGCTTTCATTTTATTTGAACATGCATGCAAATGACATTGGAGTACATCACTTAAAACAACCGACAGTTCCACATGTCCAAAAAGAGTAGGAAGAAGCTAAGTTTATTTAATCTCTTCCCCTATTTCAATACATTGGATGACTTCCTCCAGTTAGTATGTTTAAAATGCATAAGTAAGGTCATGTGACAGTCAATGTCCTTATCATCGCAAACATCTTATATTGCAGTCCTGATGAACGATAATCATAATAAATAATAATAGTAATGAGTGGAATATAAACTTAACACTGTCATTTGTTAAATTATAAGTGTTAACAATGGACGGGAACTTTTCGGTACGCTGAGCAAAGGGATGCGTGATTGGCCATTGTTAGGAGGAAGAGGATGGCGGGAGATCACAGAGATAACCAATGGGTGGGCAGTTTCTTCTTCTTCTTTGGTTTCACGGCGGTCGGTATCCGTTGCTTTGGTGCACTACCGCCCCAGGGGAGGGCAGCTTGTATGACGGGCGCCACTTTCCATTTTCATTTTCGCATTTTGAATATTTTCAAATATCTTCAAAGACCAATTCGTATTTTGAATTTTTTTGTAAGTCGACGTTCCACAGCGTATAGAAAACGTATTAAATTGCTTTACAGAAATAAAAGCCCTGTATTAGCGGCCCCCTCTTTTTTCAATTTTTCAGTATGTGGCCTTTGGAGGAAAAAGTTAGCTTTAAATAGTATTCCCAACTGTAGCTTTAAATTCTGCTTCTTCCCTTCAGTGTCATTACATCCTGTTATAACCTTTTTTCTAAACATACTTCTCACAGAATCTGTTAACAGCTGCGAGAGATTTAAAGAAAAGCAGATGCGGGGAGAAAAATATCCGATACTGACCAGAACGAGTCCGCATTTACAGTTGTCATTGGCAGAAACGAGTACAAAGTGAGATAAAGGAGGTTGGTGATCCGGGTGCAGCTGCAGGCTGGACGCTTAACGAGCGTTTAAAAAAGGCGCTCTGTTTAGCGGGCTGCTTTCCTTCAACAGTAAAAGCACAAAATGAGAACGACACGGCTGGGATTGTCTTCCACTCTCGGCGTCCGGCGTCAAACAAGCGACTTGTCGTTGGAACGGGTGGGGATGTGACGTCTGCGTGTCGATGCAGGCGATTCGAGCGGCTTTTTCCAGACATCAGCCCATCGTCATCTTGCTGGAGGGGATTTGTACCGAGCCACATCAGAAGCCTTCTTCGCTGCAAAGTAAAGAGTTGCGGTGTGCCGCCCTTCAGAGCAGCTTCACGTGCTTTCAATCAGCTCCGACAACGACCATGTCAACAAAGCTCCTTGATTTTGGTCCGCGGACTTTGTTACTTCCATGACACGCTTGCCATCGCCAACGCTGACATCTACCTAATGCTTCGTAATGATGAAAACAACTCTATGTAACATGTAACGCAATACAACAGGGGTCGGGAACCTTTTGGACTAAGAGAACCATGAAAGCCACATATTTGCAAATGTACTTCCGTGAGAGCCATACCATATTTTTAAACAGCGATTACAACTAAAAGAGTAATTACTTGCTTAAGGTTTTATATCGCGAGTGTTATTTTTAACACTGCCATGTTTTACTTTAAAATGTCAGCAAAAAAACCCATCATATGTTATAAAACAAAAATAATATATTTAATTGTAATATTAGGACTATATTCCCACAAGACTGTATTCCCATATATATTTTCCCCCAAATTTTTCAAAAACTACAACTTTATATTGTTTGGTTTGCTTCTCATAATATAACAACTCTAAGATACTAAAATGACATTGTTTATACTCATAAGTTTATTGTAAAATTCTGAAATTTTTTCTCTTAACACTTTGGCTTTCTGCTCATAAAATTATAGCAGAGCCATCTGAAAAATGATCTACTAATTCATTCATCCACTCACCAGTCTACTCATGCATTCATTCAGTCATTTTCCTAATCACCACCCAATCTGTCCTGTCATTATTCATCCATTCATAGACTTATCCGTCCATAAACCATCTACCTTTCGTTCATTCCTTTATTCACTAATTCATTCAACCAGGCACATACCCATCAATCCCTCAGTCATCCATTCATTCAGTCATCAGGTAGTTAATTTGTGTCATTCTTCATTTATCCAAAGAGTATCACTTATCCAAAGAGATCATCTACTAATCCATTCATCAACTCAGGATCTTCTCATCCATCCATTCATGCATTCATTCATTTATTTCCATAATCACCAATCGGTCTGTCCAAACATTATTCATCCATTCACAGAGTCCATAAACCATCTACCTATTCTGACATTCACCCACTAGTTCACCCAGCCATCTACCCACCGATCATGAATTCATTCAGTTATCCATCAGTTACTTTATTCATCCATTTCTGTCACCACCAGCCGATGCTGATGCTAATGCTAATTCATTCTTAAAGGCTGAGATGGTGTTCTGAGATGTTTTCGCCATGGACGATTGAAACCAGCAACGCTCGTCCATTTTGGATGCAGCTTGCGTTGTCCTGAAGAAGTAGAAGCCGCTTTGTCCATGAGAAACAAAGACATCCCGGAGAACGTTCCATAATTTGCCTGGCTGGACATCAAGTGTTGCTTTCAAGCGGCATGAGGACGTGACGGCTGATCTGTCCCAAACGTGACAGGAGGTGAAAACGAATCCCCTCACCATCTCATGTGAGCCTAAGTCGTCCCACATGGAGAGACGGACGTTCCGGGAAAAGCCTGGCTCAGCCTGAAGCCTCCAACCTGAGATGCGGATGCTACCCACGTCTTCTTGTGTTGGACACGGAGGACACCCTATGCCTGGCTTTTATCAGATGTGGAAAAAGCACCTAATAGGATCAACGCAAGCTTCCAAAACTCCCATAAATGCATTCGTCATGCGTTGACATGACACCCTTCTCACTTCCTGTTATTGCCGTAACCATGGCAATCAGGCCAAACATACTTTTTTTAAACAATAACACTATTTCTGTGTGTTTTGACCCAAAGTCACATGGAGGACCAAGAGGCTACAATGTCCTTACGTTTAATTGCGCCCCCTGTCAATGTGTCAATAAAACGTTTGATACATGGGATACTGGGTCAAAATGCATACATTCATGAAATTATCTATCTATCTCAGGGGTGGGTAAACTGCGGCCTGCGAGCCACGTCAGCCCAACGGGCATTTCCAAATTTCTTTTTTTAAACCTTCAACATTGAAACCCTGCTGTTGTGGCACACTTGGGTCACAAAAATAACTTACCTAAACACAATACCCATGCCGAAAGAACACCCATATATTTCCAACGCAAGGCATGCTGGGTAACTTGTGTTTTTTTTTTATCATTGTTCATATTTTAGTTGCAGCTGAACTACCCAGATCTTGGTTGCGTCAACAACCGCTCATGTTGACATGACGATCAGTTTTTTTTGTATGAAACTCCTTGTGAAAATATTTCCACTTCTAAAATGTCCCAAGAACCTGGTCTCGTATTTATTATTCTTATATATCATTTCATGTATTTAAATGTTTTTACTAACTTCTAGTTAATGAGATGTTTTCTGCTAAAAATTAAATAAATTAAAATTTATTAAAGTAATTTTGAATAAAAATACATTGTAATAAAAAATGTAATTGAAGACAATTATGTATTGACCAAAAGCTGGAAATGGCAGTGAATGTTGACTTTTTTTTTTGGCCAATATTTTTTTTATTATTTCTAAAAAAGTATTTGAGAAACTAGTTTTTTTTTTTTTTTACATTAAAAAGAATTTTAATTACAAAAGAAATTACAAATAAAATAAAAACCTGCAAATTTATGTGTGTGTGTGTGTGTGTATATATATATTACATATTAATATATGAATACTGATTTCTTTGCGCTCAATATTTTAAAGATTGTATTAAATAAAAATGTAAATGTTAAATGTGTGTGTTTTTTTGTTATTGGCAGCTAAAAAAACAGCATTCACAGCCTTTTGCAGATGTGTATATATACATAAATATATATTTTTAATTAGTATATATATAATTTTTTAATATTATCCTAATGAGGATAAAGCGGTACAGAAAATGAATGAATGAATGAATGAATGAATAATTTTTTAATGTAAAAAAAGTAATGCAATTTTAATTAAAAAAATTAATAAACATTTCCCATTTTTAAGCCTCTTTTTCAAATGTTTTAATTACATATTTTACTGTAAAAACATTGTATTTAAAATATATAATAACATGCTTATTAATTACTATTTTATTCCTCAAATATGTCATTTTTTGTTTGTTTAAAAAAAAAAAGTGTTACGTGAGACTCACAATCTGTGTGTTTAACCCTTATCTCCTCAAATCCAAATTCCCAGGGTAAAAAATGACGTGTGAGCAGCGTTCCCCGCGGGACTGAAGCGATGATGTGCTCGTCTTCATCGCTCAGGAAGACAACGAGGAGGAGTGGGAGAGGCTGGAAAAAAGGTAGGACAAAAAAAGTGTGAGATCTTGTTTCCAGCTGCTGTGAGTGATGAGGAGTCGGACTTGGCGTGTTTGGATGAAGATGCGCCTGCGTGTTGTTTGCATTAAAAAAAGTGGTGGTCCACTTTCTGAGACAAGCTTGGTCACGGAGCGACTCCGCCAGCCGCGGTTAAGCAGATTTTGTGTAAAAGTGCGGCCGATCTCATGAAGCGTGAGACTTCATACACTTCAACGTGATTCATGTCCGCTTTTCCTATCTAAAAAATGACATCTGCTTTTGCTCAGGAGCGCTTATTACCGACGTGGGTTTGGACTTCAAAGGCAGTTCAAAGGCGCAGCGAGGGAACATCTCCACCTTCGCCACCGGTTTGTTGTTGTTGGGAAACCGGACGCTCGGCAGCGGTCGCGGCTCTTTTTACGCTGGCGGATTTATCCTGTCCACTTATCATTCCCCAGACATCAGCGGCGACACCGGAGCCCGTCCGCTAATACGCCGCACGCAAAGCGCTGACAGCAAGTGCTGATGAACGCCACATGGAGAGTCATGTCGGCTTTCAGCTGTCCTGCTAACCGGGCCGTATCACGCTACATCCGCTTCACAATCACCTCGCTGTTGCGTGCATGCCAGGCCACTAGTTGGCGGTGTCGCTTAGTCAAGAAAGTAGTTTTGCCACAAAATGCATTTCATATTCACATGTTAGCATTTTCATCATGTACATGGGGTGCTATCAGTGTCCTTTTCAAATGTTTGCATTTTCAGGCTACTACTCTTATTGTTTTTATCCATTTTTTATCGGCGCCATCCCAGGTATTCTACATGCATTTAAAAACAATCAAATTGTTTTGTTAGTTCATTATGCATGTAAAACAAAGTTTGACTTTTTCTTTATTTTTTCCTGTTTCTAATTGAAATTTAAAAAATATAATTCAAGTTCATTTTGTATTTGATTTTAATACACAGAAAAATGGATCTCCATTTTTTTATTGTTTTCATTTGTTGTATTATTTTTAAAATATTATAATACACGTTATACATAAATCAACTGATGTTTTTAAACGTATTATTGTTCAAAAAGTATATTTATTTGTAATAAAATATAATAAAAAATTCAATATTTAATATTAAAATGATAATATAATAAAATGAATAAAACAAAATAATAATAAAATATAATAATACTTAGTATAAATCAATTACTAATATCCATCCATTTTCCACCGCTTATCCGGGTCCGGGTCGCGGGGGCAGCAGCTTCAGTAGGGAAGTCCAGACTTCCAGGTCCCCAGCGACCTCTTCCAGCTCCATCGGGAAGACACCAAGGCGTTCCCAGGCCAGCTGTGAGACATAGTCCCTCCAGCGTGTCCTAGGTCTTC
>QODF01000044.1:746581-845511 GCA_024372805.1 Oostethus manadensis
ATATATATATATATAAAAAATAAACTCAGGTGTTTAAATTGTATTTTGAGTGTAAATTTTTCTTTTATATTTTCACAAATTTTTTATTGTAAAAATATCAATACTAGATAAGTACATAATCTCAGGTTTTAAAATGTATTATATTTTACAGACTGTAGAGCGCACTGGAATATAAACCACACCCACTCATTTTTTTGAATTTTTATTTTTTTTTTATATATATTAGCCGCACCGGACTATATGTCGCGGATATATACCGGTACGTTGTGAAATTTAGTATTTACGCAGAAGGGATAAGCCGAACGGAAAAGAAGACAGAAAGATTTTGTGAATGTTTGTTTATATACCTTGAAACAGTGCCTTTAACACGGCAGTTAAACAACTCAAACATAAGAGAAAAGTCTTTGTTTGTATTCATCCACCTCCTGTTCACAAGCTTGGGTGTCAAGGGTCACACAAGCGCCCTGTGTTTATAGCTGTCTCAGGCAATGCCTGTTGAGCATTAAAATCATCAAGATTTCGAGAATTAACTCATATATTGACGACAATAATGTTGTATATTACGAGAAAAGACCATCATATTACGAGAGCAAAAACGTAACTTTATAGGAATAAAAGTCGTATTTTATATATTTTATATTATTATATATTATACTGTATATATATCATTATGTATATATCGTCATTTTATGTATGTTGGTTCACAAAACCAAAATTTTTAAAAGTATTTTTATTTAGTTTATTATTAGAGTAATTATAGTAATTTTAAACAAGTAAATGTTATTTATAAAGCAAAAAAATTATGCATCTCTGTTTTTAAATAGTATTTCTATTCACCAAACCCAAAACCCTTGATGTAACCTTTTAAATTTGAAAAATTTTAACTTTTTATTTTTACCAAACCAAAATTTTTTTTCAATTAAAAAAAAGATTATTAAAATAATAATTCAGAATAAAAAATCGGGTTTTAAAAGTCAAAAATGTTTATCCAAACAAAAAAACATGTGAAATTTCCTTTTAATTTTCCCCTCTTTTTGTTATTATTTAAATATTAATTATACAGGAATAAATAAGTTCAGCTTTTAAAATTTTATTTTGTGTTTACCAAAACTAAAACAAGTATGTTCAGCCTTTTAACTTGTATTCATGTTTAAATCTTATATTTTGAGCTAAAAATTACACGCATAAAAAAATCACTTCATTTATTACAGGTAACGAATTTAGAATTGTATATAACCAAAGCAAATAGAAAGGCACCAAAAAACGGGGAAAATGGGAGTGACACGGTTTTAAATGGACAACGGGGTTCAGTGCCACGTCCAAATATGGTCATGTATCTCCAAACCATGCAAAGTTTAGGATTCAAAGCTGAGCGTGTGAACTCACCACATCTTTGTTTTTTCAGCCAACATGCGACACATTCTTCCATCTCTTCACCGAGTGTGTGTCCTTTGACCTGTTTAGATATCCACATCTTTGCAGGTGTTGAAGAAAGCTTTGGGCATCGCTGACAAACAAGATGTCAGCCTTCACGTTCCTCCGCTGCCCTTATACACCCCCACACACAAACACTTTGTGTATTTCCATGGATGTTCCTCACTCGATGGCACCGCTCCAGAAGCTGCTAAGCCTCACTGCCTTTTTACAGAAAGTGGATGAGAAGAAACAGCATGAAGCTGCTTGTGCACGTTTGTTTGATATTTCCGTGTGTGACCTTTAGGTGACCTTTACGTGCACTTGCAAAAGCTGAACTCGAATAGTGTTCAAAATAATAGCAGTTCAATGGGACTGACGGGATGACTCACCGTTATTAGTATGTTTTTAGTATATAATTGTAACCTCTTCTGCACAAGCCTGTTTTCTAACAGAGGGACTTTGGGGGGCATTCTTGTAAATACACTGCTCAAAATAATTAGAAGAACCCTTTTTAATCAGGGTATAGTAAGCTATCAGTCAAACATCTGATATTGATCTGGTCAGTTAAGTAGCAGAGGGGGTTGTTAATCCGTTTCAGTTGCTTTGTTGTTAATGAAATCAACAAGAGGTGCATCGGAGGGGCAACAATGAGACAGTCCCCAAAACAGGAATGCTTTTCCAGGTTGAGGCCACTGACTCCTCATCTCTTTTGGATGATTTTTTACTGACTGACTTTCTACTGCTGTAGTTTTTTATTTGGCTTGGATCAACATCTCTGTTGATAACATGGTGTGCTACCTGGATGCCAGGTTGCACAAGTAGTCGAACTCCTCCAGGATGGCACATCAATACGTACTGTTCCAAGAAGGTTTGCTGTTTCCCCAAGCAGTTTTAAGAGCAAAGTCCAGAGAGCTGGACAGGGCCGTAAAAGGTCATTAAACCCTCAGCAGGATTGGTATCTGCTCCTTTGTTCAAGGAGGAACAGAATGAGCACTGTCAGAGCTCCACAAAATGACCTCTAACAGGCCACTGCTGTGAATGTTTCTGACCAAACAATCAGAAACAGGCTCCATGAGGGTGGCCTCAGTGCCCGACGTTTTGTAGTGGGCCCTGTGCTCACTGCCCAGCACCATAGAGCTCTATTGGCATTTGCCATACACCACCAGAATTGGTCAATTACGCCACTGGCGCCCTGTGCTCTTCACCGATGAGAGAAAGTTCAACCTGAGCACATGCGACAGCCGTAATATGGTCTGGAGATGCAGTGGAGAACGTTATGCTGCCTGCAACATCATTCAGCATGACAGGTTTGGTGGTGGGTCAGTGATAGTCTGGGGACCCATATTTCTGGAAGGACGCACAGACCTCTACAGGTTAGATAATGGCACCCTGACTGCTTTTAGGTTTCGGGATAAAATCCTTAGACCTTGGTTGCTCCTCTGACTGTCCAGGACCTCAGTGATACCCTGGTCCAGATGTGGGAGGAGATCCCCCAGGAAACCATCCGTGGTCTCATTAGGAGCATGCCCCGACATTGTCAGGCATGCGTACAAGCACGTGGGCGCCACACAAACTACTGACAATCATTTGGAGTTGCTATGTTTTGGCAAAATGGACCAGTCTGATGCATCATTTTTTCACTTTCATTTTTGGGGTGTCTTTGATTGGGGTAATCGGGGATAGAGTAATCGTTTTCATTTCTATCAAATTATGTGGCATCATTTGTTACTAATACATCACGTACTTCTGATCAGGAAAGATATTCAAGATCATTTCCCCCCGTTTAGATCTGATGTGTTTTCAAAGTGTTCCTTTCATTTTTTTGAGCAGTGTAGATTAGCTTCACATAGACGTCTTCTAACTGTCACGGTACTTACAGGTAACTCCAGACTGTCTTTGATTATCCAGGAGCTGATCATTGGCTGAGCCTTTGCCATTCATTTTGATAGTTGTCTTCCGTTTTCTGCCACATGTCTCTGGTTTTGCTTTCCATTCTAAGGCATTGGAGATCATTTTAGCTGAGCAGCCAAAAATTTTTTCCACCTCGGTACCTGCTGATTTGTCCTAATCAAATATCATGACATTACTGCTACGTGTACGACATGCACACACACGGCACAGCACCAAACTGCAACTCGTATCCCCAGATTTACAACATCTTTTTCAAATAGGACATCTAGCTCCGAGGAACAACGGCGACAAAAAACACAACACAAACACGTATATGCAATTTTAATTTAGTGTTTTTCACTTGTATTTTATATTTTATATTTTCCCCTGAATAAAAAAACATAACTCCAATATTTTCTTTTAATTTAAACACATTGATTTCTTTTACTTTTGTACATTGTATTGATTTTTCAATTATCAAGCTAAAAAAATATATAATTCAAATTTTGTTTTTAAACATGTATATAATTTTTCTTTTTTTACATTTATTTATTTGTATATATTTTTAAGTTAACCTCCCGCCATACACATTATTTTGTTTTTGTCCTAAAATTCATTCATTCATTTATTCATTTTCTATACCGCTTATCCTCATTAGTATGCTGGAGCCTATCCCAGCCAGCTTCGGGCGGGAGACGGGGAACACCCTGGACTGGTCGTCAGCCAATCGCAGGGCAGATAAACAAACATTTACACTCTAATGGACAATTTAGAGTGGCCAATGAATATTTATTGTCAAAATGAAAACTAATCACATAAGCCTATATCACCTATTATTTGTTTTTAATAAATCATTTATTTATTTCATTTATTAATATTTATTTTATTTTTAACCACAAAACAAATGTTTTTCATTTATTTTTTAAACAGCCTCCCAACACGCACCTACACAAAATAGTTTATTTTATTTTGGGCCTAAAACATAGAAAAATTAATTTTTTAATGTTTTTTTCCATTAAAGTATTTTATTATTTATTATAATAATAGTTATCCTCCAACTGAGAACTAAAAAAACTTGCAACGAACACAGCAAAAATGTTGTGAGAGCACAGCTACCCAGCATGCCTTGCGGCGGGAACATATGGGTTGTTTGTTTTCTTTTGCCATTGGTATTGCCCGTAGATATTTGTTTGTATGCCCACACGTCGTGTGTTGTCAGAAAAAGACTCTGTTGCCGCAGAGACGTGTAGCGTCGCCAGCATGACATGTAGACACTCACATAAGCAGCCGCTTTTACTCTGACAAACTTCTGCAAAGTCCTCATAAAAGTCTCTCTTATGGCCACATAAAGGAGGATGAGTCTGGAGGGAAGAGTGCGGCCACATTCCTCTCTTGCGATGATGTGTATATTCCGCGGGACGTTTATGACGGGCCGTAATGGATTGCGGCCCGTTAAAGATTCTCTAACTGTTGCTCTTCGGTGCCAAGCGGATTTGCCTTTTGGCACGCAAGAGCCGCGCGCATTCAGTTAAGTGCTCGACCCGCTTTCCTGCACCTCGTAACCTCAGCTTGTTACTCGGGTTTTTTTTTTTTGGGCACATTTTCATGAAGCGCTGCCTGCACCATGCAGTAATCATAAACTGTACAGGATGATATGGGACGTGGCTATCGATGGATATGGAACATTAAATGTTAGATGTTAAGACTTAAACTTTATAGACCAAAACCCTGAAATGCCCCTTAATTAATCAATCAATCAGCCATGGACTATTCATTCAGTTTTCATCCTCCACCTCCACTACAATCAAATCAACGCAAACCTCATCTCGTGATTCATACCTTGCATAGTCAATAACACAAGCATTAGGCTTACATAAAAGAGGATCAAAGATTCTCCATACTTCTGTTTTTCATGACTAACTACAAAAAATCCCACTAGTCCGGTGCTTTTCAAATAGTGGGGCGTGAGAGGCAGGGATTACTTTCAATGTTAGTGCAGAACTGCCAACGTGTACACATTTATTGTACTCAACATGCGATATGACTCTTTAGTATGCGTGTGTGCTTCACAGCTCTCCATGTTGTTGCATTTTTCTGGTTTCAGTTTTGAGTTCAGTTTGTACAGAACAAAATAATATCCATTACTCAATAGTATTTCAAATTGAACATGCATTTCTCTTTGAAAGCCTGAGAAAAATGGGCTGTTCAAGACATTGTTCCGAAGAAGACCGTACTTTGATTAAAAAGTTGATTGGTGAAGGGGAAGCTGATGGATAGATGCAAACAATTTTTGGCTGTTCAGCTAAAATGCTTTAAAAAGAAGAGAAAAACCAGAGACACGTCGCAGTCTGGAGTTACCTCAAAGTACTGTGACAGTTAGAAGACTAATTCATACAACAAGAATGTTTTTAAGGAGCAACTGCAAGATTTTCTACAGTACATCATTGGAACACTGTTGTGTTTAGCAAAAAAAAGAAACCTAGACAAAAATCCTTTATATAATACTTGCGCTGCTGCTTTTTTAACCTACTACTGCATGAATGCTAATCAAAGATCCTCTCTACAGCAGTAGTGGTTTGCTGTTTTTAAGGACCTGTTGCATACAAAAAAACTGTTGCATAATGACAGGTACACTCCTGAAGATTTTAAGGACAGCAATTTGCCGTATGAGGTGTGCAGAGGAGTTTGGTGTGAAGGAACAGGCTAGAGACAAAAAGTATGTTTGTGTTTTCATGCTAAATGAGCTGCAGGGATTCCACATGAGAAGAATTTCTGAGGTTGGCGCTCCCGCCTGCTTTCTTTTATTGTTTGATTCTTTTAAGAACGCTGGTGAGGATCCGTGTGAATTCCTTCCATGACTTTGACGTGTTGATCATTCGGGAGCTTTGATCAGGCTCCGTGTCCGCCGCGCTTTAATTAGCGCTAACAAGCGGGCGGAAGTAAGGTAGGAAAAACCACACAGGTTGATTTATTTTGCCACACGGCCGTCCCTGCCAAGATCCGCTTTGCAGTTTTTGCTCTTTAATCAGGGGTCTCATACTCAACTTACCTTGGGGCCGCTGGAGACAGAGTGTGGCTGAGGCTTTAATTTTAATTAAAAAAATTTTAAAATCCAATCTTAAACATCATTGAAAAAAAAAACAAACATATACAAAGACACTGGTGTGAAGAAGTTGTGTGCAAAACTAGTAATAATTATCAGTTTTTCCCTCATTGAAAAATGTTTCTCTGCTTGCATCAAGCCTGGTCGATGTCAAGCCCCTGACAGCCATATACCATGGTATTCAAAGTTTTCAGAGTTTTCTCTTGGAGATTAAAAAAGTATCTATCTTCAGCCTGGATTTTTGTGAAAATATATGCCTCAGTACGCAAGCAGAGGTCGTCATTATGTGTTTATTCTTTGGCTTTTTGCCATGATGAGAACCATATAACCAGGAAATGCAACATAGAAATGTACATTGTAATGTAAAACCACTTTATTTGACATTACATGCTTGTATGAATGGTGAATATGATTTGATAACACAGACTGTACAGTTAATACAAATTTTATCAAAGACGTAGCAAAACAATTAAAATGAATAATTACTTCAAACATCTTAGTATCAGTCAATGACAACACAAATAAAGACAAACGGCAGTTTTTAAATGGTTTTTTTTATCATTAAGGGAGAATAACAATCCAAACCTACACAGCCCGGTGTGAAAAAGGGATTGCTTCTCCTCTGAAAACAGAACTTATGAATTCAAGTGGGAAAGCCATTTCTAAAGCGCTGGGACCCCAGCAAACCACAGTGAGAGACATCCACAAAGGCGGGTCCAGACAACTAAAATGACCCCAAGAGCGTAGCGGCGACTCGTCCAAGAGGTCAAAAAAGACCCCACAACAAAATCCAAAGAAGTGCAGGCCTCACTTGCCTCAGTTAAGATCAGTGTTAATGACTCCACTGGAAAATACTGGGCAAAAAATGTTCGAAGACGAAAACCGTTGCTGAACAAAAAGAACATTGAGGTGCGTCTCAATTTTGCCTGAAAACATCTTGATGATCCTCAAGATCTTTGGGAAAATACTCCTTGGTCTGACGTAAAAGTAACGCCGCATTTCAGAAGAACAACATTACAGTAAAAGAAGGTGGTGGTACTATGATGGTCTGGAGCTGTTTTACTGCACCAGGACCTGGTCCTGCGGCAGGACAATGATCCAAAACACACCAGCAAGTCCACCTTTGAATGGCCCATAAACAAAATTAAGATTTTGGAGTGGCCTAGTCCAATTCCTGACCTGAGTCCTATTGGGATGCTGTGGCATGACCCTAAAAGGGAGCTTCATGCTGGAAATGTGGCTGCAATGTGGCTGACTGACAACAATTCTGCAAAGACGAGTGGGCCAAAATTCACAAAATTGCTGCTAAGGGTGGCATATTAGCTTATTAACCACTGATTAGCTTTAGGCTCTCCTCCCTGAGTCACCACCTTATTGTGGTGGAGGAGTTTGCGTGTCCCAATGATCCTAAAAGCTAAGTTGTCGGGGGCTCATGCCCCTGGTTGGGTCACCCATCACAAACAGGTCCTACACTGAAAAAAAAAAATCCATTGGATTTACTTGATTTTAATGCGTACATCGGTCCCACATGATTAGAATGTGAATGTCTGACAACATTTCATCCTTCTAGTCAAGTAATTATTACTTGTCAAACCAAAATATTTCAATTATGTTTTGAGTATTTTTTAAAATGAAGTTGACTTAACACCATTTAATTGAGCAATATGAAAGTGATTTTATCATGTACAGGTTACCCATTTTTCCACTGCAATTTCACTTGATTTCTTTTTGCTAACATAAATTAAATTTATTATGTAACTTGAAAGCAATTTTATGTCCTTACAACCCAAGTTAGGTCTCCAAATATAATTTGATTTGTTAAAGCCAAATGCATTGTAGACAAGTGTGTGTGCAAATACAAAAATCAAAACTGATTGCATTAACAAAATCGCCTGTATTGATCCTTTAAACATTGCAGATCACACACCCGAACAACAGGGAGTCAAAGCAGTTGCAATACACTAACTTCAGCATAAAACCACAAGTTTCAAAAGACAAATAATGAAAATACTAATTATTTTCAGAGTAAATTCACAACAAAATTAAAAGTAAATTCTACATGAAGTGCAATGGACTCATGTTACATACTGTATAATCTAACATCTGCAGTCTTTTTAGAGTACCAGTAGAATTTCACTCAAAGCACATTTTCACAATATAAACTTATCACAGTACATTCCAAAACATGTCAACTGTTAGCACAACACAAGTGCATCCTCAAGAACAAATAGAAAATAACGGTAATAAAAGTAATTTCACTGTACACTCGAAAAAAATAAACATGCCACACATTGAATAAGGCCAATAGGAGTTATAGTTCGTCATCAAAAAATTAAGCATGAAGATTAACTGCATCATATAACATACAGTAGTGTTCACAATAACAGCAGTGCAATGTGACTAACCAGATGAAGTACTGTTATTAGTATATTTTTATTGCTACATTGCAAACAAGTTACCAGTAGGTGCAGTAGATTCTCAGAAAACAAACAAGACAGCATTCATGATATGCATGCTCTTAAGGATGTGCAATTGGCCAATTAGTTGAAAAGGGGTTTAAAAAAAATAGCAGTGTCTGCCGTTGACTTTACTAACTTTATTGCTTCCATGATTTAGGCCAGTTGATGTGTTCTTTGGCAAAATTTTACTTCTTCTGCACGTGCCTTTTTTTAACAGAGGGACTTTGCAAAGAGAAATGATGTTCAACAAGTGCTGGTTTCATCCTTACATAGGGGCGACCTGATTCTCACCTGTTTTTTCACTACATTGATCATTGATTGAATGCCACACTGCTGTTTTTTTTTTTTTACACACACCTTGGTCCAGTTTGTTTTCTGAGAATCTACTGCGCCTACTGGTAACTTGTTTGCCATGTATGTAGCAATAAAAATATACACAAATACCAGTGATTCATCTGGTTAGTTGCACCGCACTATTCAAGGCAACTCAAGGTTGGCAAACAAAAGGTAAAAAACCCTGCAAAAATGTGTCACTGAAAAATGAAACAAAAAGTGCAGTCAAATGAGACTGATCTGTTCATTGAGAGAGCCTGTTTTTTAGAGCAAGTGCTTTGTTTGAAAGTTTCCCTCCATCCAGATCTTTTGGATTACCTCAAATGTGTAGTGGAGGTCAGCAGGATAGCTGAGGTTCAGTGCATACATCAATCCAAAAAGCATAGCCACAGCTAATGTTACATTATCAAGGTTTTGTAACACCTTGACGCCTTCAAGAACAACGCCGATGTCCTCTGCTTCTTCACTTGAAGCATGTTCTTTGATGAAATATATCCCTATGGTAGTATCTTCAATGGCCTTGTTGATTGTGTTTGATCCAGGCTCTAAACAAAACAGACAAACGGTAATAAAGAAAAGTTAAGTAAGTCAAACCTAGTCACCAAGCCCTAGCAAGAAAAGGATAAACAAAATAGTGACACTAGATCTAATAAGGTCAAAGTTAGAATGGAGGCAAATTAAGACGACAGCAGAACATCATATAAACATGTAATAAAATGTATGTCCCTGTTGATTGGCTTAAATGTTGTGAGGCTCAGTGTGGCCCACTTTGTTGCACCTTTACAGAATCACCGTTGTGTATTATGGACTCTTTTTTTTTTTTTTTTTTTTCCAGCACACACACACAGATCAGACTGCTGGCTTCTATTCTACATGTGTTTATTTACCAGAAACACTAATGATTTCTGGTTATGAAACAGTAAAAAATGGACTTATAAAATAAAAAATATACTGTTTATATTATTTAATGGATAAACAGACAAGAGAGGAGCGGACAAAGAGCATAAGCACCATTTCATATACATACCACATATTCCTGTAGGAGGTTATCTGGATTTTCGCCCGTATAGACACAGACTCCCTGAATGATGTACTCTCGCCCAGCATCTACATTATCACACTGAAGACATTTCTTGATTAGCATCTTTATTCAGTATATGTGCTTTAAAGCGATACTACCTTGTAAGATTCATTCATTCATTTTCTGTACCGCTTATACTCATTAGGGTCACTGGGATGCTGGAGCCTATCCGAGCTGGCTTTGGGCGAGAGGCGGGGTACACCCTGGACTGGTCGCCAGTCAATCGCAGGGCACATAGAGACAAACAAACACTCACACTCACATTCATACCGATGGAGAATTTAGGGTCGCCAATTAACCTAACATGCATGTTTTTGGAATGTGGGAGGAAACCGGAGTACCCGGAGAAAACCCACACACGCACGGGGAGAACATGCAAACTCCACACAGAGATGCCAAACGGAGATTTGAACCCAGGTCTTCCAGATCTCCTGACTGTGTGGCCAATGTGCTAACCACTCAGCCACCGTGCGCCCCCTTGTAAAATTAATCCACTAAATATGTACTCATCTCTGTGCTGATGTGACCATGGGAAAATGTCCGCAACATTAAAAATTAACCGCAAAAGATGCTATTTACACCATCTAGCCTAAATGTTAATTGTAGCCGGTCCGACGTAAAGATAGCCTAGATCTTGTGAGACGTACATCTCTCAAAGTAGAATATCGCTTTAATCTGCTGATGAACTGTTCTATGCGTGCACACTTCATTTCCTATGTATGTCCTTTGTATTAAAATATCCTATTATTCTGAGAGTCTCCATGTAAGAGGAGGACTGAAGGAAATTATAAAAATAAGACAAAGAAAGAGGAGGTAGACAAATATGAAGACAAATAATGAAACAGACAAGTAGTTAAAGTTGATACCAAAAATGCAATAGTGGAAGGACAGATGAAAAGTAAATGCAAAACAGCATTTTTTTTTGACTGTGCCTGCATTACTCACATCGGCAATTTGTTCAGTGATTCTTTTGAGACGTTCACCTAGCTGTCCTCTCTTCTGGAACAACCTTGTCAAGTTCTCAGTGTGGAGGTCCACCTGAGAAAAGAACTTGGACTGAAGTGGTACAGTCGTGATTCTCTTGAATTCAGCGTTGATCTGAAAAAGCACAGAAGATTCAGGAAGAATGTCTCCATCACATAAAGAAGACCATGACAATCAAGAGGGAGATGAAGCACATACAAATGATGTGCTATCAGGTAATCTTATTAGCAATTTGCCAGTGCATTAAAGCCTTTCCTTTAATCAACAGCAAGTCTAAGATGAATACGCAGCATGAGATCAGCCCTACCTCACTAACTTCAAACAGAGCAGGCCATCTCGCCATGAAATCATCCACCATTGGTGCATCACGAACAACCTCATGTCTTCTAAATGCAAAAGTCTTCTCCATTTTGAACTTGACAACCTCTCGGTTGTTTCTCTTCTTTATATCCAAGAGTAAAGCTTTCCGTATGGCTTCTAGACTCTCCTCAGTTTCAGTTGATGGGTATGTTGGGCAAAAATTAACTTCTGCTCTCTTTGAATTTTTGATTCCATAGGCTGCACTGTGCTTTCCATCGGGTTTGTTTTTTAAGGTGTTCACTGTTACTTCTGGGCATCCAAGTTTTCTTAAATATGTGTGATAGTTAGACAGTTTATATTTTAAACTTGTCTTCCATCCACCACGTCTGGTACTGGAACCCTTCTCAGCTAAACAGGGATATGTCTTGATGAGACTCTGGGCTACCTGTTCCATCTCCTTATCAGTGACATATACTTTGTACTGCACTATCTCCTGCACTAACGCAATAAGAATGGTTGACTTCAACTTGGGATCTGGAATAAGTGGAGTGCCATTCTGAATGTAAACTAAACCTGCCTGCTGAAGTTTTAACTCTGCATCATAGTAGAACTTAGGTACATGAAACACAGCTGGCCAGGAGGACCGTGAGCTTGTAGATTCACTTGATGACAGTATGTCTGTATCGACAAGTCCAGATTGTGATGAAGAGTCAGTTGTTGAGCAAGGACTTGATGCTTGGGGGTGTAAGACTGGATAAAGCACAGTAGAGTTCTCATCATGTTGCATAGTGATGGGCCTTAAGATATCAATAATTCTAAGAGTGCCTCTGTCTTCCATCTCTGACATTGAGGTCAAGTTGAGAAACTCATTCCCAAACAAGGAGTCCATAAATTGAAGTTGTAGGTGGTCCTGAAGTCCACATTGTCTCTTTACTTCACCAATAAGGTCATCAACTATTTCTGGCAGTCCATCTGTGAGTGTCAACCTCTGAGAGCTGCCATCAGTCAATATGATCTTCAGAATCGCAAGAGTAGACATATTCAAAGCCACCCTCCAGACAAAAAACTTAAACATCAGACATCAATTTAATTCCAATGTAAACTCCAAGCGTAAATACCCATTTATCTAGTACTGCATGCAGCAGGTATTTATAATGATAATGTTAGTTATAGTAGTCGATTAGTAAAAAGAAGAATTAAGGTAAGAGAAGATAATGTAAAACAGGGTAAAAATGCACAGAGGAGATATTACATTTTCATATTAACATTGATCAAAACCAATACTACAACAAAGCTAGTTCATTTTACCTGCATATGAGTACTATAGATCAATATGAAAGCAGGATTAGCTCCAGTAGCAAGTAAGAGTTTTAAAATCAGAAGTGCTTTATCTAATGCATTATTAGTAATGTTCACAAAAGTCAGTTTTAAAAGCTTATGCTGAAATAAACACTTCCATTCATCAATTTTCTATACCGCTTATCCTCATTAGGGTCGCAGGTATGATCGAGCCTATCCCAGCTGACTTATATATTAAAATATACAAATATTACTTTTAGGTCTAATCTTTATACAATATAAATTCAGACATTTTAGTATTTTAAGAATCTGCAGACATTCCTTGGCAGAATTAGGAAACAAAGTTAGAACAAATTAAGACTTTTTAATGGCTAACATTTTAACTTAAATCCCAACCTCATGAACTGGATTTGAAATGTTTTACGTGTACACTTTTTATTAACTTACATAAACACACACTGTCATAAACCTTCAGATAAACTATTGCGCATCACCTTTTATTTCAATATGTCTTTTCAAAGTCCCCATGCGGACTGATCCAATCTTGTAGTCAACTAGTGGATAAGTATCAAGGAGTTCACTCGGTGCCACAAGAGTGAATGTTCTTGTAGGTGACTGACTGAGTTCAAAGACTCTATAATGTTCTTTATACCAGCCACAGAGTTCATTAACAATGTAGAATACATTGTCATGTAAAATGCAGATTTGGTTTATTTCACTGAATTCAGGCAATCCACCAGTTGTTCTGTGGGCCAGTATCATTCCCTTCCTATAGGTTACACCCTTGGTTGTCACACACTGTGCAAGTTGAACCTCAGGTGTGTCTGGGAACTTCTGTCTGATGACTTGTCCTATCTCTTCTTTGAGTAAGTCAACTGGTAGAGTGGATACAGCTGAGACTTCTAGGTCAGACTTATTCACATGTGGAGAGCTCAAATGGTACGCAATCATCATCTGATGCTTTGAGGCTATTGAAAGAGGAACATTCTTGAAGCAGCTTGTGTGCCGAATAACCTGCTTAAAAAAGCTGTGTTTAGCCTCAAAGCGCATTGTCCACTGTCCGACAAGTGGACCAAACAGTCTGATCATCTGGGGGTAGTGCTCCAAATAATGGTGTTTTGGTAGCAGCTTGATGCCTGGGAACAACGCTTGGTATCTTTGCCTATGCGCTACAATTTTATTTTCCAAAAATGCCAGTGAGTCATCACCATGCACAGGGGCAACAAGCTCTGTGATGTCCTTTAGGTCCATGAGAACAAGCCAGGCAGGCTCATCTTCAAGTACAAGGGATCCAACCAAATAAAGTAAGAACCGGAGCAAGCTCCAGTTCTCATGAGCGTTTCCCCCCACCGTTTTCCTGCTGGAAAAACTTTGTGACACTGCATGAGGTTTGTTTGTCCTGTCAGCCCATTTGTAAGGGAACTTCAGAATGGCCTTGTTCAGGTCAACTAATGTAAAATACTTTCTGGAAATGAGAACTGTTAAGCAACAAGCAAGCTCCACTGGGATTATACCCTCAAAAACATCATGGGCAAGATCAGGAAGATAGCCAAAGATTACATGAAAATGTGAAGACACATTCCTTTTTCACTCCAAAACAACTTGTACCTGTATCTTGGACTTGTCTGACATGGGTCTGATGTAACTCCTTGGTTCTCAGACTAAAAGCACCAGATGCAACAGAATTTAGTTGAATATCACTGCTCTTTCCTGTGCAAAATCTGCAATAGTATTCAACTGAAAAACTCTGCAAAAATCCTGCAACACTATGGGACATAAACACCAAGCCCCTCAAGAGTTTTTAGATCCTGAAGAAAAGGTTCAAAGATTTTATCATAACCATAGGTGTTCACGTCATCAGTTTTGCATAGTACTGACAAGTAGATAGATGACAGTGAAGAATGAGAGCCCTGAGGCAAGTTAGCCAATACCAAATACACAGCACGAAGCTTATGCTTCTTACGTGAGATGCCAAGCGGGTTACAAGTTTCAAAGTCGTCAACATACAAATTTAAGGCTATCCTTGACTTTTCTCCAGCAAGAAAGCAATTCTCCTTATATAGAGAGCCATACCTTGAGCATCTGTATTGATATGACACACCAGAATATGTGGCTTCTTGTCTTTGATGGCGCTCAACAACTTCAGTAATGATGTCTTCTCTACTTAACAGCTGCTGTAAAGACTTCAATATTGGGACATATTGGAAGCTGCGTTTGTTTTTAGTATCAAGAATATATTCAACTGGCTCTACAACCCCAAAGTTCTTCTTGTAATACTGCTTACGCAGATAGGCTGTACTTAGAGAGCCACCTTTTTGTATGGACCTTTGCACTGGATTTCCAGAACAAATTGCATTAATAGTTTCTCTAATTGCAAGTTCATCAACAAAGATGTTTCTATGATGAAAGATGTCTCTGACAGTGTCACAAGATAATGGAACAGGGGCAGAACAGATCAAATGATGGAGTTCCCCGAGAAATTCATCTACAGCTGAAGTCGGCACATGCACCAAATGTTCCAACTTCAACAAAGCATCTGCAAATCTTTGCTCTATGACTTTTTGCAAGTCTTCTGTATGCAAATGATTGTTTAAAGGAATTACAGTATCTGACTGCTCAACACACTCCCTGTTTTCCTCCAGTTCATTCACAGATGATATCCTTGTAGTTATGACTACTTCTGGTTTAAAATCAACCAATGTGTGATGCCGATGTTTTCGATTTTTGTGTGATTTAAAAGTACAATAAATGTTTGTCTTAAAGTGACAGTCTAAAAACATACAAATGACTGTCTCGTTTCGTTTGAGATGGGCATTTACATGAGAAAAATAATCCTTCTCTGAAGCTAAATAACTGCAGCTACAAATCTGACACCTGAATATAGCTTCTATTATGTGAGTGACACCTGTGGTGTGGATTTTACTTTGGTGGACAATTAAAGCATTCCATGTCTTAAATGTGCATGGACAATTCTGGTATGTACACGGATAGCGTGAACTACGCCCAAAATGTGGGCATGTGGGAGGGACGGGTCCTGACTGTTCTTTGTGCTTATGCACAAAACAGCAGTTCAGAATACCCACCCTTTTTGGAGTCCTTGGAGGAAGTACTAGAGAGTGCTCCCTCGAAGGATTCCCTTGTTCTGCTGGGTGACTTAAACGCTCATGTTGGCAGCGACAGTGAGACCTGGAGAGGTGTGATTGGGAGGAACGGCCACCCTGATCTTAACCCGAGCGGTGTCTTGTTGGACTTCTGTGCTCGTCACGGATTGTCTATAACGAACACCATGTTCAAGCATAAGGGTGTCCACATGTGTACTTGGCACCTTGGGCCACAGTTCGATGATTGACTTTGTGGTTGTGTCGTCGCCACATGTTTTGAACACTCAGGTGAGGAGAAGGGCGGAGCTGTCAACCGATCACCACCTGGTGGTGAGTTGGTTCCGATGGTGGGGGAGGATGCCGGTCAGACCTGGCAGACCCAAACGCATTGTGATGGTTTGCTCGGACTCTGGAATAATGCAGTCAAGCTGAAGAAAGAGTCCTTTCAGGCCGTCTTGGCCCATGGGACTCCGGAAGCAGCTGACAGGTACTGAGTGTGAAGCGGCTGGGATAAGAATCAGCACCTCCAAGTCAGAGTCCATGGTCCTCGCCCAGGAAAGGGTGGAGTGCCATCTCCGAGGTCCTGCCTCAAGTGGAGGAGTTTAAGTACCCCGGGGTCTTGTTCACGAGTGAGGGAAGGATGGTACGCGAGATGGACAGGCGGATTGGTGCAGCGTCTGCAGTGATGCGGACTCTGCACCGGTCTGTTGTGGTGAAAAGAGAGCTGAGCCAAAAGGCAAAGCTCTCAATTTACCGGTCAATCTACGTTCCTACCCTCACCTATGGTCATGAGTTTTGGGTAGTGACCGGAAGGACAAGATTGCGGGTACAAGCGGCCGAAATGAGTTTTCTCCGCAGGGTGGCTGGGCTCTCCCTTAGAGATAAGGTGAGAAGCACTGTCATCCGGGAGAGACTCTGAGTAGAACCGCTGCTCCTCCGCATTGAGAGGAGCCAGGTGAGGTGGCTCGGGCATCTGGTTAGGATGCCTCCCGAACGCCTTCCTGGGGGAGGTGTTCAGGGCATGTCCAGCCGGTAGGAGGCCTCGGGGAAGACCCAGGACACGCTGGAGAGACTATGTTTCTCACCTGGCCTGGGAACGCCTCGGCATCTGCTGGGAAGAGCTGGATGAAGTGGCCGGGGAGAGGGAAGTCTGGGCTTCCCTGGTTAGGTTGCTGCCCCCGCGACCCGACCTCGTATAAGCGGAAGAAAATGTATAGTTGGATGGATAGCTTTAGGCTAACATCACTTTTTCCACACAGGACCTTGTAGCTCTGGATTGTTTTTGCTCACCTAAGAATTTGATTTTGTGTTCTGTTGTGTTGTCACTGACTGATATTGAAATTTGTGTGACAAATATGCAAAAAAAGTGTTTTCGGCAGAAAAACAGCAACCTGGTGCAACAATGCAAATCAAAAATCCGGTAAAATGCGGGAGCTGCTGGACCTGCTGCAAAAAAACCCCAAACACTTGTCAAGGATGTTTTATATGACAGGAGTGGTCTGACATGTTGTGGTTTGTGAGGAACATCAAGCCCCCCCCAAGTGTTGGCGCGTGAAAGCGCAATGACACTCTTTGCACTTCCAAAATGCAAACGATGAATCCGTCTCCCTGTGACGTTTATGATGCATCGCCCGAGTTTAACGCACGGCACTAGCGCGGCGCGAGCGTGGGTGGCGGGGCGTGGTGATGGATGCCCCGTCACGTCGCAGACGTAGGCGCCGCCATACATTACTATGACATGGCCCACGTCTGACACAAATGATGATGGCCCATCTTTCTTCTTACTTTGTCTTTCTTGTTTCTCCTCAACGTGCCAAGGACAAAAAAACAAAAAAAAAGGTCCAATCATCAGACATGAAGGAGTGAGGGAGGTCTGTGGGATCACTGAGAGGACCAGATCGTCCTCCTGTTGGCAGAACCAGTGAGGAGCATGTGTTGGCGCTCCACACTGGACCGGAAATATACCATTAGGGTTGCATAGGCAAAGGATCCGTGAGGTCTGGTTGCCATTTAGCTGCCTAACAAGGTTCTGGCATGATGGTGGCATCAGTGGACCTAAACTTGCTATTAGCCTTTGGCCGTCTGACCACAATCAGTCTACACATCGGGCTTCTTCTGTCCGGGTTCTACAGCTATCTGCCCCCTGTGCTATTTTCAGTTTCTGCTCGGCGTGAGAAATGTCTCGGCGGAGAACTTGTGACGCCCACGCTGGCAGCTTCATTCCTCAGCGAGGTGCTCTCCTCGTTCACTGTCGCTTTCCGCACGCCTGCTTATCATTTTCCCTCCAAAAGGCTGTCATCGCTTCCACCTCGCCCCCCCTCTCTCTGTCTTGCTGTCTATCAGCAGGACTCCAGTGTGGGCGCTTTGTGATCGGGCTTAATGGATCGGGCAGGATGAAGCTTTGTGTGTGTTCCTGCTGTCACAGATTGCCATTTTCTTTTGTGCGGGATCAATCCGGAGATCCAGGGTGGGCTCTTGCAGGACAGGATGGACTAATGCAGGGGTGCCCAAAGTGCGGCTCGAGGCCTATTTGGGGACCAATGTGCCCATGGCACATTTTCAAAGTAAAACTTTGCACGCAGCTGTAATTTTATGATGATAAAGCCAAAATATCATAGTCTAATAGGAAAAATAGTAGCAATTTTACAAGAATATGTCATTTCAGTAGCATAAAGTTAAAATATTAAATGAAAAATACATTTTTATATTAAAGTCACGTAATGATGGGAAACAAACAAAATAAATAAATGAATAAAGTTTTCCTTTTTTTTAAATTAGTTTTTCAACAACGTTATAATAATGGGAATTATGTCATAATTACGAGTAGAAAATTTACAAGAAAAGATTTTAAATAATATATTACAATAAAAAAACTTTGCATCTCTCATTGCATTCTAATGAGAGAAAAAGTTGCAATTTTCAGATAGCAAGCTTGCAATGTTACGAGGAAAAATAATGCCATTTGAAATATTAATAAAAAAAAAATATTTTTTTAAAAGTTGTAATATTATGAAAAGCACGTTAAACAAAATAAAGTTGTAATTTTTGGAAAATTAGATTGCAGAAAAAGTCAAAATATTGTTGGAATAAGATCATACTTTAAAAATAACTTTTACATAGATAATAAAGTCAAAACATTAAGAGAAAATATACAGTAGTGTTCAAAATAATAGCATTGCATTAGTATATTTGTATTGCTACGTGGCAAACAAGTTACCAGTAGGCGCTTTAGATTCTCAGAAAAGAAGACCCAGCATTGATGATATGCACACTCTTAAGGCTGTGCAATTGGGCAATTAGTTGAAAGGTTGGTCTGCAGAGTCTGCCGGGGATTTTACAAAAAACAAACTGTTTTGTACACAATTTTCTGTTTCTATGATTTTTCAATCCTGTGAATGACTAAAGTAATATTTAGTTTTGTATAAGTGCTTCACAACTGTGTTGCATGGACTCAACCAACTTGTGGCACCTTCCAGCTGTTATTCCCCTCCAACATTCTTTAACAACATTCCACAATTCATGAACATATCTTGGTTTTGCTTCACAAACACCCTTTTTGATGTCAGGCCACAAGTTCTCCATTGGATAAAGGTCGGGGGATTGGGCTGGCCCCTCCATCAAAACAACATAAAAAGATGTTGCTGGTTTACTAGTGTGTTTAGGGTGATTGTCTCGTTGAAACAGCCATTTCAAGGGCGTGTCCTCTTCAGCATAAGGCAACATGACCTCTTCAAGTATTATGACATATGCAAACTGACCAATAATCCCTGCTATGGGATAAATAGACCAACACCATAGTAGGAGAAACATGCCCATATCATGATGCTTCACTGTCTTCACTGTGTACTGTGGCTTCAATTCACAGTTTGGGGGTCGTCTCACAAACTGTCTGCGGCCCTTGGACCCAAAAAGAACAATTTTACTCTCATCAGTCCACAAAATGCCAGAGATTTTTTGCACCTCTTCCTAAATTTTCCCCTCTCCAATCGACAGTTTCCTCAGGCTTTCAAAGAGAAATGATGTTCAACAAGTTCTGGTTTCATCCTTTAATAGGGGCCACCTGATTCACACATTTTTTTTCACTAAATTGTTCACTGTTTGAATGTCACACTGCTATTTTTGGACACACCCCTTTCAATCAATTGCACAATTGCACAGCCTTAAGAGTGTGCATACCATGAATGCTGGGTCTTGTTTGTTTTCTGAGAATCTACAGCACCTACTGGTAACGTGTTTGCCACGTAGCAATAAGAACATACTAATAACAGTACTTTATCTGGTTAGTCACATTGCCTGCTATTATTTAGAACACTACTACTGTCTACTTGCATCGTTTACAGTACGGCCTACACGTGCACGGAAAAGACAGGGTGAGTGTTGAGTTTCTTGGTTTCACGGATCAATGAAGAGCATTCACATATCGAGTTGCAGCCGCCACTTCCTAGTTGGCTTGTACTGTAGGTGAGATGATGTGTTCTTGTGACTTGTTAGCTTAAGTGAATTTTGACTAATGCCTGGCGCCCGCCCGGAGTCTTCTTTTACAAGCCTATTAAGAATAATGGCCGTCTGAGAATTGCCAGTGGTGGTGATCTTATGAGACGGGCAGTAAAGGACTTATGAATGATGTCTCCTTGAGCCGGAATGGAGCAACACACAGCTCTGTGCTCCTCCCACTCACCTCCCGCTCAAACAGATTCTAGGGACACATGTCACTGTTAGCACATCATAAACAAGTCCCTTTTGCATCTTGAGGTAACTTTTAATACGGTACCTCTGGCCAAATATTCCCCTTGTTCATGTGGGGTTGGCGTATTTGCTGAACAAAAACAAAAAAGATCAAACTTACAACTTTAATGTTTGTAACTGGCCGACGGGCAGCAGTGCTTTATTTTTAAGATGCACGGTGAAGCGGGATTGTCTACAAATGTGTCACCTATGATGTCAAGACAACATTGCAGCAAACCAGTGAGGGAGATGATGGATTTTTCTCACATAAACTGGTTATAGGGACACATACGTTAGCGCATCATGGAAAAGTCGCTGGTGCATTTCAGGGGACTTTTAATATGTGTAAAATATTGCTTTTTTCATGCTCGGATAGCCTAAAATTATCCACGTCTGTAGCTGGTAGATAGGTTAGCTGTTTTGTTTTGTTGTGTTTTAAGATGTGTCGCGAAGCCTGTTTTTGTACAAATCTGTCGGATCATAGATTTTTCTCCCTTTTTGTGCTGACAGACAGGTTAAAGGGACACATTACTGCACTCACATTACTTTCGGCAACTGTAACTGGCAGAGCTTTATTTTAAAAAGTGTAGCGAAGCCTGGTTTTGTAGGAATCCGTCCCCCATCAACACCAACTTTATCTTCTGTCTCGGAAATAGAGCAAGGGAGAAAGATGATTGTTTTCTCATGTTTTGTGCTCATAACACATAGCACATCACTAAAAAGTCAATTCTGCATCATGGGGGACATACTGTATGATGCTGTTATAATATTATACTGTAGTATTCCCCTTTTCCATGCTAAGTTAGCATACCTGCTGTAAAAAAAGGAAACGGTCAAACGTACTGCTGCCATGTTTGTAGCTGACTAATGCATAGTTTATTTTAGGATGTGTAGCAAAGCCTGTTTTTTTTTGTTTTTAACAAAGTGGTGGGCGAATACGGCTAGCCGGAGCCGGGTCAGAGGTGGTCTCATGTCCATGAGGATTGAGGTTTTTCCCTTCATGACATCGTCACGCCGCTACTTCATAAGCGGCCGTTCTGTCGGCTCACCTCAGGGCCAAAACCCGCTAGTCTTATTTTTCTTCCCCAGGACCCAATACTCGCACCAGAGCCGCCGCCGTCCTTGAATCAAAGTGCCGCACGAGCGAAAGGTTAAAAGCTGGGTGGGGGGAATGCGGTAATCGGATCAGGGCTTCTGTAACTCCCCAGAACTGCCAATCCTGCCTCGTTTGTGCCCGTTTAGCCTTCAAAGAGAAACTTTGTGACGGCTGGTCAATGCGTTAAGAGGAATAAGAGAACCCCTCCACCCCGCACACCCCGCTTTAAATGTAAAGATGCCGAGCATGAAGCCTGTTTGCTTTGATGCTTGTGGACCTGCCGCATTCTGGCAGCGGCCAGTCTTGTGTGTAAAAATGGAGCTCATGCGGCTGCAGTAATAAAGCAAAGGTTATTTCCCCCGGATCATCATGGCTTGTTATCAGAGAAACCAGACCAAACAAATGCACCTTTGCCTCTGCCAATGGGTCATAAGGGGATGGAACAAACAGACAAAATGCTTTAGAAGTTGTGTTTTTTCATGACTTAATGAAGGAAAAACCTCTTCATGAACATGATACCGCCTCTGACCCGCCCCTTGCTAGATCACCGTACCGCTTTGTTGGAAAAAAAAAAAGAGGCTTCACAGCTTGTCTTAAAATGAAGCTCTGTCAACTATCCAGCATTTAGCTACAAATGTGGAATATATAAATCAAATCTGTTTGGTTTTCTTCAGCAAATATGCTAACCTAGCATAAAAGAAGGGCAATACAGTATTTAACCCTAGGTAACATATTAATGGTCCCCCATGTAGCAAAAGTGACTTTTTAATCGTGTGCTAACAGTAATATGCCCTCAAACTTGTCCATTAACACCAAAAAATCCACCAGTTCTCTCACTTGTGTGATCCGCTTTTGAGAGAAGAGGCCCATATTTTCATGACATCACAGAGGGCAGATTTCAACAAAACTAGGCTTCACTACATATCTTTAAAAACAGTTCTGCCAATTATTCGTCAAACAGCTACAGAGAGCTGTGAGTTTTTATTTTGTTTTTCGTCAGCAAATACACTAAGCATGTAAAAGGGCAATATTTGTTTATAAGTAACATATTAAATGTACCTATGATGCAAAAGTGATTTTTTTAAAGAAGTGCTAACAGTAGCATGTGTCTCTCAAACTGGTTTATTAGCACCAAATGTGGGAAAAATCCATCACTTTCCTCACTTGTTTGCTCCGCTTTTGAGAGACGAGTCGCATGTTTTCGTGACATCACGTGGGGCAAATTTTGACAAAACGAGGGTTCACCACACTTCTTAAAATGAAGCTCTGCCAAGCTTTAAATCAGATCAGTTTGTATTTCTTCAGGCAATATGCTAACCTTAAATGAAGAAAGGGCAATATTTGACCATAAGTAACATAATAAAGGTCCCCCATGATGCAAAAGTGACTTTTTAATCATGTGCTAACAGTAATATGCATCCCTCAAACCGGTTTATGAGCACTGGACTTCATTTGCTTGCTCTGTTTTTGAGAGAATAGGCGCATTTTTTCATGACATTACAGCAGGCAGATTTCTACAAAACCAGGCTTCACCACACATCCGAAAATAAAGCTCTTCTGACGATATGTCAGTCAGCTGCAGATGTGGGAGCTGTAAATTTACTTGTCTTTTTGTTGTTGTTATTTTTTTTTTTTTTTGGTGTGTGCCTTGTCCAGCATCATAAGAGCTGAATGGGAATCAAGCTGCCTTTACGTGCTGAGCAAAATTGCTTTGCCAAGGGAAACTTCATAATCCAAATGAGTCTCCTTTGACATTTGACTGCGTTTATAATGAATTTTGTTGAGCTACATTTTGTCATCCCTGACATGAAGAGAGATACGTGGGGGGTGGGGGATATAAGAAAGGGTGCAGAAGAACCTCACAAACATATTTCAACCTTATTATAAACAATAACAACCATGATAACCACAATATCATCAACAACCAGAACAGTCACAGAGCAAAATGAGAAAAGAATGAAAGGAAAAAAATTAATTCATTCATTTTTCTATGCCGCTTATCCTCATTAGGGTTGCGGGTATGCTGGAGCCTATCCCAGCTGGCTTTGGGCGAGCGGTGGGGTACACCCTGGACTGGTCGCCAGTCAATCGCAGGGCACATATAGACAAACATTCACACTCACATTCATACTCTAATGGACAATTTAGAGTCACCAATTAAGCTAACATGCATGTTTTTGGAATGTGGGAGGAAACTGGAGTACCCGAAGAAAACCAACGCACGCACGGGGAAAACATGCAAACTCCACACAGAGATGCCCAACGGAGATTTGAACCCTCAACCTCCTGACTGTGACGCCAACATGCTACCCACTCAGCCAATAAATAAATATATTTACATATATATACATACATACATATACAGTACACATATACATACAGTATATAAATATGTATACACACATACATATGTACACACACCGTGCACATACACATATCCATGCAGTGCATACATACATATACACTTTGTGTGCATATGTATATACACATATACTCATACATACATACATACATACATACATACATACGTACTAATAATAATAATAAACATAAAAGAAAAACAACGAGTAAAACAGAACCTCATGAACACAGATCTACATTAAATCTACATCACTCTGCAGGGACTGAATGACAGTATCAAAGTGAAACAGAGAATGAGGAGATGTTCGTGGTAAACACAACAATGCATCCTAAACCACACTCCCTCCAAAAGCGAGGGTCCGACTGGGAAGACGCCGGAGCCCGGCCCCCCAGCATGCACCCCACAGAGCGGGCGGCCCGACCTGTTTAATTGTTTTTTAATTGAGCATGTAAAAAGACAATATTTTGGCATAGGAAACATGAAATGTACCTTATGATGCAAAAGTGACCTTTAAATGATGTGCTAACATTGATATGCATCCTTTGAAACAATTTATGAGCACCAAACCTGAAAAAAAAATCCATCTTCACTCTCATTTGTTTGCTCCGCTTTTGAGAGAAGAGGCGCATGTTTTCATGACACCACGGGGGCGGGGGGCATATTTCTCCAAAACCAGGCTTCACCGCACGCCTTAAAACAAAGCTTTGCCAACTCAATGTGAGTCTAAGTTGGATGGATGGATGGCTTTCGAATAGGCTAATCAAGCATGAAGTTGCTGGTAAAATGTGAGCGTAATGTTAGCACTTTATCATCTTGTGTTTGTGTCTAACGAAAAAACATACGGCCAGCAAAAAATCGACTTGTGTGGCACTGTGGTTCAAATAGCACGGCGAAGCTCTGAAAACAAGCATTAAAGTCACCCAAATCCCCCCCCTCCGAGTAACCGCACGCTTAGCGTGGTGTCTGAAAGGTACACCCCGGCGTTTATGTGAAAGCTAAGCGCCTCCTGATCAAAGGCGGCCAAGCGAACAAGGAGCCCTGCAGGACTTCCAGCGTGCGCGTGTGTGTTTAGTTCTTTGTCCTGAGTGGATTAAACGAGTGGATTACATCAAATCCAGCCCTTCAATCAATAACAATCACAAACATCTGCACGCGGAGGCCCTCAATGGCTTTGCACAAATTACACAATCGGCAGCGTAACAGACAAGTGCTAAAGCTAACTCTGCTAGCGGCGGCTTCCAGGCAGCAGCAGGTTTGTGTTTGCACAAACTTGACCCCCCCGGTGACCTCCTGCTGGGCTGGTGACCGCTCTCACTGACCCTTCAGCAAGCTAATTTGTCCACAGTGACCCTCCAACCTCGTGCCCCCCTCCTCTGTGGTATTCGCTATTCAAATAATACGCATATTTAAGCAGTTTATTTGCCTACATGACACATTTTTAGGCATAAAAACGGCTAGATGAAGCAAAATACAAATATAAGGCCTTTGAAAAATGCATTTGTAGTATTCCACAATGGTCACTAGGTGTCAGTAATGCTGCTGTAATGTTGGGTGAGACACACAAGCACCAGACGTGATGGGCAGTACACCAGTCTTTATTGCAGGTTTGAATGATCTCGCAACAGGCACAATAATCCCTAACACAGGCTACGCCATGCTAAAACTCAGTTCTGAAACCTTGATGTCACTTCCTGTCTGCACCGCCTGGACATATTTAGAACAGCACACACATGTATGAGTCCTATTTATGTCTAAAATGTCTTATTTTCTGTACTATATTGGGTACTAGGAGTGTAAAGGTGACTATAGGGATGTTAATTCATGACTAGAGGGCTCAGATATGTATGATAATGTTTAAATATGTTAAAAAGCATATTTAGAAGGTTCATAAACAGTTCTTTATGAAAATATTGTATGAATTAGGAATCCTACTTAGTGGAAATTCACTTATCACAGTTGGGTCTGGAACCAATTAACAGTGATAAATGAGGGATTACTTGTATTATTTTTTGTTCATATTTTTGGGTGTCTTCTTTTCGTCTGAACTTATGGAACGAAAATCAAGATACTACAGTGTTTGGCACACGTCAGTAAAAAAAAAAAAAAAAAAAAAAAGGGGTTTGAGCCGCAGATGGCCTCTGGGCCAATCTAAAATCAATAACTCTTCCTGGACCTGTGACTCACTGGCAACTAAATCAGAGAGGCAAATAATACAGTAGATGGCTTCAATCAGAACCTTTGCAGATTTGGGTCTTTCCTGGATAATGAAGGTTTGGACTCAAAGTATTTAGGATGGAGACTCAGATTAGAGCTGTAAAAGTTGCTCCAAGGGGGTGAAAGTGCTGCAAACCTCCACTGATGAGGCTGATTATTGGCTGGTGGGATTTTTGGAGGTCGTGGTCTTCAATTAACCGAGAAACCTGATTACCGTGTTTACTTGAGGGCCTCATTGGGAAGGTCAAGTGGGGGCGATGGAGGTGGATTGTGGAGGCCAAATGAAAAGCGATGCAGGTGCTTCCCCGTCGCGTGGAGCTCAGCAGACTCCTCCTAAGGACCAGACGCAGCAAATCAGATTAACAAGGCGGATTTAAGCGTCCGTGCCGCCTGTGCGTGGAGGCTGATCCCTTTACGCCGTCTCCTTTAAACCCACAGGAAGTGGCTTTTTATGGCGCCTAATTAATTGGCCATCAAAGCTGCCCACCGGCAGATCTGTGGCAAATTATCTTCTCTGCTGATTCATCGCTTGTTTCCGGAGGTTGGCGTCCAGTCGGCGGGGAGGGGCGTAGCCCCGCACATTGCTGTCATTAAGTCTGGTCCACCCCGCCGAACACCCGGGGCTTGAACCAGGGTCCATCAAATCAAAGTCATAAGCGCTAGCCAACGAGGCAAAAGCGAAAATAGTCCATGTTTTTATCTTTTGTTATTGTTATTGTTGCTGCCTTATGGTGTTACCAAATACGGTTCCACAAATGTTGAATCTGGTCTATCCCGATCCCTGAGTGTGGATCCGATGTGGATTTATTTGTGGATAAACAATGGAAAAGGTGCCGACCAGCCAGCAGGAACAACGTGTTTTGTATGTTGGAGTCGCAGCCCAGCAACAGATGGCAAGTCACGGCTCCATTAAGCTGAGCAGAGCTCACCTCGGAAGCTTCCGTCAACAAGCAGGCGCGTGCCGTTATTGATTTGTCGGCAAAAAGAAAATTACAAGGTCTGTTTTTTGAGCTCGCGGCGACACGACACTGATGGATGTGCTCAGTGTTAGCCACCTGTGCTAAACAACAATTTGGATTTAAACTCCTTCACCTTTTGGGAAGTTTTGTGTGGCTTGATCCTCCCGGATCCGCCCTTGGCTCATTGGCTGCTTGGAGGCTAATGGATGCTAATGGGCCAGAAAGACAGAGTCTGTGTGCAAATAGAAAGCACTTACTGTGTCTGCGATTGTGCAATATTTACACGAACATTCCTATTCATTCAATGGATGCTAAGCATCCAACATTCCATGCCCATTTTCTATTCCAGTCTCCTTTTCTCAGGAAATGTGTGTTAAGTCGATTCTCATTATTTGATGTGTGATGGGCATGTTTTTGGCCTTGTCGTGGGCACAGTTTGGGTATTTGACGTATAGTTTTTGGTCCTTTTTAGGGTACCCATTGGGCATTTTGGGGGCATGTGAGGAACATTATTTTGGTCGTACACTACTGGCGTATTTGGGCACATTTGAAGTGCGTAATGGGCAATATCAGTAGATCAACGGCAGGCATGTGTTGAACATTCCAGACAAAATGCTGGACCCTTCAACCCTCAACCCTTCCATTCCATTCCATTTTACTCCGCTTATCCGGGTCCGGGTCGCAGGGGCAGCAGTCTCTTAGCAAACTTCCCGGTCACTGGCTACGTCTTCCAGCTCCACCTGGAAGACACCAATGTGTTCCCGGGCCAGCTGTGAGACACAATCCCTCCAGCGTGTCCTAGGTCTTCCCGGGGACCTTCTCCCGGCTGGACTTGCCCGGAACACCTCACCCGAGAGGCATTTGGACTAGATGCCTAGTCTCCTCAACCGGCTCCTCTCAATGTGATTCCTGCGAGTCCCCTCCCTGGCTCCAGGCCCCAGTATACCACGTCCTGGCGAGGTACGGTTCCTCCTTTTGTTTTTTTTCAGAAGGGTATTCTGAATCCATCTTTGCTTCACCTCGGACCTGTTTGCCTTGGGAGACCCTACCAGGGACGTATAGCCCCCAACAAAATAGTTCCTTGGATCCGGCACTCAAACCCCTCCACCACGATAAGGTGGTGATTCACGGAAGAGGTGTTGAACCTTGTTTGGTGTATTTAATAAAGTTTGGGGATGATGTTCCCATGTGACCGGCATTTTTAGGTATCAGATGAACTACGGCTGCCATGTTTTTGGCCTTTTTCAGGTATGTGATGAACATGTTTGTGGCATACAGTATGTTAGACATGTTTGAGCATACTTAATGGGCATGTTTTGGGTATCTGATGGACGTGATTGAGGCATATGTGGGACATGTTTTATCAAATTCTTTGGGTTTGTTTTGGGTATCTGATGGGCATGATTGGGGCATATGTGGGACATGTTTAATCAAATTTTATGGGTATTTCTTGGGTATCTGACGGGCCTGAGTGGGGCATATGTTGGACATGGTTCAGCATTTTCAATTGGTATGTTTTCAGGATCTGATGGGCATGTTTGAGCGTACTTACAGGGCATATTTTGTGTATGTAATGGACATGATTGGGGCATACGTGAGACATGTTTCATTAAATTCTATGGGTATGTTTTGGGTGTCTGACGGGCATGATTAGGGCGTATGTTGGACATTTTTGAGAATATCTGTTGGGTATGTTTTTGGGATCTGATGGGCATGTTTGGGGGCTATTTTGGACAGGTTTGAGTATACTTGATGGGATTGTTTGTGGCCTATTTTGGACATGTTAGAGCATATATGATAAGCATGTTTGGGCATACGATGGGCATGTTTTGGGAATATGATGGTCATATTTGGGGGCCTATTTGGACATAGAGCATATACTTGACGGTCATGTTTGGGGCATTAAGGCACAGATCTAATTTGGGTATGTAATGGACACACTTTGGGCATTTTTATGGTGTCTAATAGCAGTATGCTGCAGTGCAGTCACTACACTTTAGTCATGAGTGCTACAGAGAATAGAATACAATAGAATAGAAAAGAAGTACAGTTATTAAAGTTGATGGAGTCCAGGAAAGAAGTTAAAATGTACTCTGTTTCTTCTACAGCATGTTTTTCTTTTGCTGCACTAAACAAGAACATTGATGAAGGGTTGAATTAAAGCCAATAACTCTTCATTTTTGTTCCGCCCAACTCTCCATTCCGTGGAAAAATGAGGCTGACGATGATGATGAATGCGCGTTGAATGCTGTATCCATTGCAACATTAAGATTAGTATCACTGAGGTTAACATTTAATTTAATTACAGCTGTGGGTCTTTCCTCATGTTTAACATTTAACGCCACACTCTCACAGCTCATAACAGCGTGTGTGTGGGAAAGCATACTTTTCCGCTGTTTTGGCTTCAGCGCTGCTGTCACGATATTTTGGCCACTGGTAGGTCCATGTGACGCTTTCGGTTGTATTTGTTTCCGAACATGCTTGACAAGTAACATGAAACAACATTTACACTTGCATGTGTGAAAAGGAGAAGGACAACATATTTAATCCTACTACTTTAATCCTACTAATCCTATTCTTTAATAATGAAATACATAATAGGAAATAAAATAAACAAATATATAATAATAATACTAAGGCAATAAGCGAACACAAACCGGCACCTTCATCGAGAAATACGACCCCACCATCGAGGTTTTAATAATTAATAAATAATAATAAAAATATTATAAGTAGAGAGGTAAAATATAAATTGTAAGAACAGAAGTTGATGAAGGAAAAGTACAATGAAAGAAAAAAAGTCTTAAAAATAATAATAAAATAAAATAAAAACATTTAAAAAAAAAAAATATATATATATATATATATATATATATATATATATATGCACAGTGTATGTATGTATGTATGCATTGCATGGATATGTGTATGTGCACGGTGTGTGTACATATGTATGTGTGTATAAATATTTATATACTATATGTGTATGTGTATATGTATGTATGTATATATATTTATTTATTGGCTGGGTGGATAGCGTGTTGGCCTCACAGTCAGGAGGTTGAGGGTTCGAATCTCCGTTGGGCATCTCTGTGTGGAGTTTGCATGTTCTCCCCGTGCGTGTGTGGGTTTTCTCCGGGTACTCCGGTTTCCTCCCACATTCCAAAAACATGCATGTTAGGTTAATCGGCGATTCTAAAATTGTCCATCGGTATGAATGTGAGTGTGAATGTTTGTTTGTCTATATGTGCCCTGCGATTGACTGACGACCAGTCCAGGGTGTACCCCGCCTCTCGCCCAAAGTCAGCTGGGATAGGCTCCAGCATACCCACGACCCTAATGAGGATAAGCGGCATAGAAAATGAATGAATGTAAATAAAAATATTAATATAAGTGATTAACACAAAATATAGTTATAGATAGGGAGCAAAAAATAAATGTGCAGCAGATGAAGGAAAAAAAGAAAAAAAAACGCTAAAAATAAATTAACATTTATTTAAAAAATAATAAAAATAATCATAATATTAAATCAATCTTCAAAACAAAAAAAACTTAATGAATAAAAAAAATAATTATCAAATAAATCAAAAGATTTAATATAGAATAAATAAATGATGGATATGGGATGGGGGGTGAGGGGGTGAGAAAAAAACCCTTCCAGTCAGCAGCGAGACGACCTCACATAGCTTCTTCTGTTTTTTAAAAAACATTTTCCAGCAAAAGGAGTCAAAAATAATGATTGACAGCTGCGGCCACAAGCCTCTGAGTCTGATTAAGTTGTTTACGCAGACAAGAGGGCGAAGGCGGGATTGGGCGTGGAGGGAAAAAAATAACCCAAAACGGGACGGCCGGGATGTCTAATTGGTGCCGATTCCATGGAAAATGTCGGCATCCAGGAATGTTGAGCCAAATCAGCGAGTGAGAGCATTGCATTAAAGGAAAGATTGCTTCTAGGATTGCAAGCTTTGGATTCTTCTCTTTGAGGGTCCGCAGTGTTGATGTTACAGCTGTCAATCATTGCACATGCAAGAGACTCGAAGCCAATGCAGCAATTGAAAAGCGGGGATGATGGGTACTGGTGTCCTTCCAGCGAGAGATGAGTCACTTGCAAACAGCTCCTGTTGTAACTCCGTCTATTTATGCCTCTCTTTATGGCAAATTGCACCTCAATGAGCTTTTAAAGCGCCGCTGCTGTTTCCTTTATTGCACTCCACAGAGACGAGGAAAAAGGCCTCCTCTGTCTGCCCTTGAGAGTTTGCCTTCATGCTGATAAGGAAGTTGCAAATAAGGAAATTCTTCCTTTGAAAGCATGGGGTGTCCAAAGTGAGGCTGAGGGGTCGTTCGTGGCCTGTAGCTTGTTTTGAAATGTGCTGTGAAAACATAATTGATCAAGAAGGGGGATAAGGGCCACACTCCAAAGAAGATAAAATAAGACAGTTGTTCCCAAACTTTTGGGAGGTAAAAATATTTTCAGCCCCCCCACATCGCGCTAAGTCAGTGGAGGATTTGAACACACCCAACGTGGCAAAAATATCCATAAACAAGGGGCTTTGTTATTAAAGCCGCAGGGTTCTAAGGGGGAGAAGGGGGAGCTTTTATTTACCCCCCCAGTCATAATATAATCGATATAATTATACACACTCTCTTAAGTTTCCTGTCCAAACACTGCCCCCTATCTGTGAAGGCAATATGGCAGGAGTGGATGAAAGAAATCAAATATGCTTTCAGAGGAGATGACAAGCTCTTTATCGCTCTGCTCTACATTTATCTCTCACCCCCTTTCCCTCCCATCCGCTCTCAGGAAGAACTTTTCCAAAGTCCCGGGGAGATTAACCCTTTTCTACCCGAGTGGCTTATTTTCACCGCAATGTTATTCGCTTTAAAAGCCTTCAGCAACTCACACATTCCAGCCGAGCTAACTCACGCTGGATGGATACGTGTCATCGTCCTTCTTTCATACATCCATCATTCCTCCGTCATACCGCCGTCATCTTTCCTTCATACATCCATCCTTCATGCAGGTTCAGTAATACATTGCATGCATTTAGTACTGTCTTGTGCATGCTAATGTAACACGCAGCACAGTACCATCGTGCAGTGCTTGTCGTGGTGGTGCTGCATGGCATGCTCTCTAGTAGTGGATGTGTGAGGATTAGCGTGCACTGCATCCTGCTGCTGCAGTTTATGAGCATCACAGCGGAGGATGAGTATGAAGAAGAGAATGGGAAAACAATTTGACAGTATTCTTTTCATAGATTTATTATATTTATTACAAACAACGCACCCATAATCTATGCGACACTATCATTTCCCAGAAATGTTCCCTGATTTTTAAATGCAAATGTCGGTATGGTAAGGTGCGGCTGGTCGTAGTTCTTCTACACCGCACCCCTCCAAGCAGGACGCGTTCATCATCTCAGCGTGTCCTCCGTCACGCCGCGAAATGTCGCCATTGTCGTCTCCTCTGCGCCATCTGCCTTTTTCAGGATTCTCTAGCAAACGCCCACAAAGCCCCTCCCTTCCGCCACTTGTTGTGGTGGTGAGAGGGTGGAGGTTGGTCACCTGGTAATGAAGTGGCGCGGCTGATTTAAAGCGCCATTAGCGTCACGGCGCGCTGGCGGGCGTAGGAATGATGGCCACCGCGTTGAGCGCAGATGGCGCTTTTCACACAGTAAAAGTAAGCGAGGAAAACAGTGACGCCAAACTTGGCCACGAGTCACGCACGCATCTCGGCGGCAATATTCCGCATTGCTGGAGTGGAAAATAAAACAAAAGATTACATATTTTGTTGAAAAGTATAAAAAAAGGAGCTTTGTGTTTAGAAAAAAAAACAACCTTAGCAGCTTGTCATCTCCGCAGGCGGCCATTATTGAAGGTCGCAGGGTGAAGGGCGCCACAGGAGGCAAGGCCTGCTGGGATACGTGGACCACGATCTCTGTGTGGAGATGCCCACATATATATATCAGATATATATTTATATATATCTGATTGTAACAAGAATAAAATTGTACTATGACAATAAAAATATTCACTTAATATAAAGTCCTTAAAGTAAAGTAATAATGAAATATAATTTGACTGTGTTTAACTGTATTAAACAATACAAATGATGAGAATGTTATGAGAATAAAACCAGGATATGAGAATATAAGAATAAAATCAGAAAATTGTGTTAATTTTATCAGAGTAAAAATGTAATTTTTACCTTACTGTAATTTAACTTTTTTTTAAAAAATATGTATATTTTTAAAATATATATTTTTTAAGAAATAAAAAAAAAAACCTCTGAATATTCTGATAATATAAGTAATAGTAAAAAAAAAAAGATTTCTTTTTTTCCAACCCAGAGGGTACAATCCACCCGTTTTCCGACTGAGAACCATGGCCTCGGATTTGGAGGTGCTGGGTCCCATTCCAGAAGCTTCACACTCAGCTGCAAACAGCTCCAGTAAACGCTGAAAGTCACAGCCTGATGAAGCCATCAGGACCACATCGTCTGCAAATGCCTCGTTTGAGTATTAGTCGTACTAGACCTTGCAGCAGCATTCGACACAGTTGATCACCAAATTATACTACGACGATTTGAACTCACTTTTGGTATTAAAGGAACTGCATTAAAATGGTTTCAGTCTTATCTGTCAGATCGCCTGCAGTTTGTATCCATTAGCAATAAAGAATCCAGACACGCGAAGGTCAATCATGGTGTCCCTCAGGGTTCTGTGCTAGGACCGGTATTATTCAGTCCTTACATGTCCCCTTTAGGTAATGTCATCAGAAAACACTTTGTTAATTTTCATTGATGTGCAGATGACACACAACTGTACTTATCAATGAAAGCTACCGAAGGTAGTCAGCTGTCCAAACTCCAGGCGTGCCTAACCGATATAAAGAACTGGATGACTTCAAACCTCTTACTGTTTAACTCAGATAAAACTGAAGTCATAGTCCTTGGTTCCCAGCACCTCAGTGACAAGCTTGCAAATGATATTACTGCTCTAGATGGTCTTGCACTCACCCCCCACAATATAGTCAGAAACCTCGGTGTCATCTTCGATCAGACCTTTTCTTTAGTTCCCAAATACGACAAGTGTCAAAAACTGCATTTTTCCATTTACGGAATATGAAGAAAATTAGAAAATTCCTGCCATTACAAGATGCAGAAAAACCTGTTCATGCTTTTGTGACCTCCATGTTGGATTATTGTAACGCTTTGGTAATAGGCAATACTGAGAAAACTCAAATGAACCTTCAGCTAGTCCAAAATTCTGCCGCACGAGTCACGAACTGGAACCAAAGTAGAGATTGCATCTCGCCCGTATTAGCCTCACTGCACTGGTTACCAGTACAATTTAGGATTGAATATAAAATTCTCCCTCTTACATATAAAGCACTACACAATCAGGCACCAATATATCTTAAAGAGCTCCCAGAACCCTATCAACCCAGTAGAACACAGAGACTTACTTATCACTCCTAGAATCTTTAGAAGTAGAAATGAAGGTAGATCCCTTAGTTACCAGGCTCTTCTGTTATGGAACCATCTCCATCGACTCATTTCGGGGGGCAGACACCCTCTCATTATTTAAAACGCACCTCTTTGCTAAAGCATACAGTTAGAACTGACCCTAACCAAGGAACAAAGACAACCGTCTCCGATACATATCAGCATATATGATATGTATCGGAGACGGTTGTCTTTGTTCCTTGGTCTAAGACTAAGACTTCTGGCTTGACCTTCCATGTATGCCTCTATTCTTTCATATCTCAGCCCAACCGGTCCTGACAGAATGACAGGCGCCCCACAGAGCCTGGGTTCTATCCAAGGTTTCTTCCCAAGAGGGAGTTTTTCCTTGCCTACGTCGCTAAGTGCTTGCCCATGTGGGGTCTCAGTTGGCAATCTGTGACCTGTATGTGTAAAGTGCCATAAGATGACTGCTGTTGGGATTTGGCGCTATACAGTACAGTACAGTACAATGCGAGCGTCTGGTGAAATATTTTGTTGGCTTTCACCGGAAGTGTTTGGGAGGAGCTTACAAGGGGAGGGGATGGACGGTGGTCTTGGTTATTATAAGCCAGGCCTGGCTGTCATCTCTGCGGGGGTCCGCTAAGGCTGAGATCTGTCCCACAGCTGCCTCCATCCCCTCTAAGAGTTGAGAGGAAGTGTCCACACTGGATAGGATCCGATGAGCTATCGCCAGGGTCGGATTCCCAGCAGTAGCATAGATGAAGGTTCATGGGTGGGGTGGGGGGGCAATCAGAGGCCACTCATCAACATGAAGCAACATCGTCCCCAGTTTAACCCTCACATGTCCAGCTGGCACCAGTGTCCTATTTCTCTGCTGGTTTAGCCTCTGAACCGTGTGGACAAATAGGGGCGGACCTCGGCCTCCCACAGGGACGTCGTGGGATGCTCTAGACGGGCCCAACAGAACCTCCAATTCAATATGTGCCTATGTGTCGTCCTGTGGAGGAATCCCTTCTCTTTTTTTTTAAATGCAATATTTCACAATATAGGAAACATATTCAAGAGCCTCTGTGATGCAAACGTGTAAACAGTCATTTGTGTCCTTAGAACCTGTTTTGTTCCTAAAATATATACTCCAAACTAAAAAATGACTATAATCAAGTTGTAGTACTGCTAACAATCTATAATTTGAAAATTAAATCTTAATCATATGAACAAATGAGAATAAAATCGTAATTTTAAATGATGTAATTGTAAAGGCAACCCCCCCGAATGATTTTACAAAAATGAAATTGCAATATGAGAAAAAGTAGTAAAATTGCAAGATGAGTTATCATTTTAAAATACAGAATAAGAAAGCAAGTTGTGATTGTTCAACAATGTTATATTACGCAAATTGCGTGTAAAAATATACATTAATCATTTTTCCAGAATAACCAAATGAGAAAATATTGTTAATTTTTACCAGACTAAAATTACAAGAAAAATCTACCTAAAATATATATAAACAAACAAACAAACAAACAAGTCCTAAGTCCTGTCTGGCAGAATCCCCTGTCAAAAGAAGTTACAACTCTCCCCTTCGGGAGAGCTTCGACCATGTTCCGAGGGAGGCAGCGGACATTGAGTCAGAGTGGGCGATGTTTTGTGTCTCCATTTTTGAGGCGGCTGATTGGAGCTGTGTCTGTAAGGTGATCCCCGAACCAGTTGGTGGACACCAGAGGCGAGGGATGCTGTCAAGCTGAAGAAAGAATCCTATCAAGCCCTTTTGGCTCATGGTACTCTGGAGGCATCTGACAGGTACCGGCAGGCCAAACGGTCTGCATCTCTGGCGGTTACTGAGGCAAAAACTCGGAGATGGGACGACTTTCGGATGGCTTCAAAGAGATTCTGGACCACCATCCGCTGTCTCAAGAGGGGGAATCAGTGTGCGGTCAACACCGTGTATGGTGGGGATGGTAGTGCTGCTGACCTCAACTCGACATATTGTGTACCGGTGGAAGGAATACTTTGAAGCCCTGCTCAATCCCACCGACATGTCTTCCAACATGGAAGTAGTGCCTGGGGACTCTGAGGCGAGTTCTTCTGTTTCTGGGGCTGAGGTTACCGAGGTGGTCAAAAAGCTCCTTGGTGGCATTGCCTGGGGGTGGATGAGATCCGTCTGGAGTTTCTTAAGGCTCTGGATGCTGTGGGCGTGTCTTGGTTGACACAACTCTGCCGCATCGCATGGACATAAGGGTCGGTGCCCCTAGATTGGCGGACCGGGGTGGTGGTCCCGCTTTTGAAGAAGTAGAACCCGAGGGTGTGTTCTAACTATCGTGGGACCACACTTTCCGGGAAGGTCTATTCAGGGGTTTTGGAGAGGAGGATCTGCCGGGTAGTCGAATCTCAGATTCAAGAGGAGCAGTGTGGTTTTCGTCCCGGTTGTAGAACTGTGGACCAACTCTCTACTCTCGGCAGGATCCTTGAAGGTGCATGGGAGTTTGCCCAACCAGTCTACATGTGCTTTGTGGACTTGGAGAAGGCATTCGACCGTGTTCCTCGGGGAATACTGTAGGGAGTGCTCCGGGAATATGGGGTATCGGACCACCTAATTTAAGCAATTTGTTCCGTGTAAGACCTGTGTCAGAGTTGGTTTTGCATTGCCGGCAATAAGTCGGACCCGTTTCCAGTGAGATTTGAACTCCGCCAGAGCTACCCTTTGTCATCGATTGTGTTCACTACTTTCATGGACAGAATTGCTAGGTGCAGCCAGGGCGTTGAGAAGTTTCCAATTGGTGGCCGCATGATTTAGTCTACGCTTTTTGCAGATGCTGTGGTCCCGTTGGCTTCATCAAGCCGTAACCCTCAACTCTCACTGGATCAGTTCTCAGCTGAGTGTCCATGGTTCTCCCACAAAAAAGTGTGGAGTGCCATCTCCGGGTCAGGGTTGAGGCCCTGCCTCAAGTGGAGTACCTCGGGGTCTTATTCACGAGTGAGGGAAGGATGGAATGCGAGGTCGGCGAACAGAGTGAGTGAGGCGTCTGCAATGATGCGGACTCTGCACCGGTCTGTCATGGTCAAAAGAGAGCTGAGCCAAAAGGCAAGGCTCTCGATATGCCGGTGAATCTACGTTCCTACCCTCACCTATGGTCATGAGCTTTGGGTAGTGACCAAAAGGCCAAGATCGCGGGTGCAAGCGGCCAAAATGAGTTTTCTCCGCAGGGTGGCTGGGCTCTCCCTTAGAGATAGGGTGAGAAGCACAGTCATCCGGGAGAGACTCGGAGTAGAACCGCCGCTCCTCCTCATTGAGAGGAGCCAGATGAGGTGGCTCGGGCATCTGGTTAGGATGCCTCCCGGACCCCTCCCTGAGCACGTGTTTAGGGCAAACTTGACCGGTAGGAGGCCTCGGGGTTGGAAACGCCTCTGGATCCGCAGGGAGGAGCTGCACGAAGTGGCCAGGGAGAGGGAGGTCTGGTCTTCCTTGCTTAGGCTGCTGCCCCTGCGACCCAACCTCAGATAAGTGGAAGAAAATGGATGGATGGAAATTACGTCTTTAAATCTCGTGAAAAAAAAGTGGTAATTTTAAATGTCATTGTGTGATAGAAAAATATAGTCATATGGCACGATAAAATCTATACAGTAATTTAAAAATAAATACAGTCTTTAAGAATATTTAAAAAAATGTCTGATAGTATGAAAATATATTAGCAATATTATGTGTAAAAAAATATTGAAATTGTTATTTTACAAGAGTAACAGTAAGAGAAACGGGTGGACTGTACCCTCCGGGTTGGGAGTGAGGTCTTGCCTCAGGTGGAGGAGTTCAAGTATCTCGGGTTCTTGTTCATGAGTGAGGGAAGGTTGGAGCGTGATATCGACAAACGGATCGGTGCATCATCTGTAGTAATGCGGTCGCTGTACCGGACCGTCGTGGTGAAGAGAGAGCTGAGCCGGAAGGCAAAGCTCTCTGTTTACCGATCGATCTACGTTCCCACCATCACCTATGGTCATGAGTTATGGGTCATGACCGAAAGAACGAGATCGCGGATACAAGCGGTGGAAATGAGTTTCCTCCGTAGGGTGGCTGGACTCACCCTAAGAGATAGGGTGAGGAGCTCAGAGTAGAGGCGCTGCTCCTTCACATCGAGATGAGCCAGTTCAGGTGGCTCGGGCATCTAGTCCGGATGCCCTCCCTCCCCTGGTGAGGTGTTTCGGGCATGCCCAGTCGGGAGAAGGCCCCCGGGAAGACCTAGGACACGCTGGAGGGACTATGTCTCACAGCTGGCCTGGGAACGCCTTGGTGTCCTCCCGATGGAGCTGGAAGAGGTCGCTGGGGACCGGGAAGTCTGGACTTCTCTACTAAAGCTGCTGCCTCCGCGACCCGGACCCGGATAAGCGGAGGAAAATGGATGGATGGATGGATGGAGTAACACCGGAATAAGAAAATTGTGTTTATTTTAGTAAATCTCTATAATACCACGTGAAAAATGTTTGATTTTTTTGTTAGGTATTAAAAAAGAAGAACAAACAAAACAAAAAAAAGAACAAACAAAAAATTACAAATAAATTAAAATAAATGCAAAAATAAAATAATAATAACAATAATATGAACAAAACTGAATAAAAAATCTAATATGAAATATGCAAAAAGTATAATAATCTGACAAGCATAACAGCGGATTAAGACCAGAATAATGATGTCAGCAGTTGTCTTTTGTGGTGCAAAACGACAGTCGTTATCATGGTGTACAGTATTAATAAAAAAATCCCGGTATATATTTGGGATCTGGAACGGGGACGGGCTGCGACACTCGCTGGACATCGTGTGAGCACACGGACAGACGTTAACGTGACCCCGGAGGAGGTCCCCACGAGGCGCTAACATCGTGCAAATATAGCCAGGAAGTGTGTACCACGCGGCCCGAAGGAGGACGAGGAAGCGAGGTGGGGCGGATCAAACAAACATCGCACTTCGCAACCCGAGACGTCAACTTCTATCACATTTGCGAGCGCCTGCGTCACGTTTGCGCCATCTTTGTGGGGAAAAAAATGAGGCGAGACCACGGCGGAAGTGGAATCGTGCCAAGGAGCCGCGCGGCCTCAGGAGACAATCACATGTCAGCAGGTCCCGCAGGAGAAAATAACCGCTGACGACATCCAGGCCGAGGGAAGCGCCAATGGCAGCCAGGACGTGTGGCGAGTTACCTTGGTAGCCTGGAATATGCCCACCGGTCACCCGGCGACAACGCCGCGCCTGTTTATATCCCAGCGCTCCTGGCCAGCATTCACACGTCATTAATTTGAAGCTCTTTTAGCTCATGGCGGAAGGTGACGTACGTCTACAAGCGAGACGGGTGGCGTCATCGTTGGCGCTGGCCATGCTGACCCCGCCGGTACGTAACGCCATATTTGAGGAGCTGAGAGTGAGGAGAGGCTGAATGTGGGTCAAAGGAGAACCAGCTTGTCCTTTTATGGTCAAAGACCCCATGTGAAAGACCCCATACTGTACAGTATACCACACATTTTATCACCCTAACGTGAAGGACGCAAACGCTAGCAACACTAGCACAGCTAAAGTGAAGTATGTCTACTTTATCGTGATTTTTATTTGGATTTTTTTTACATTTTTGTTTGTGTTTGGTTTCTTCAATTTAAAAACATTTTTAGAAAATGTGTATTTATTTATTACATTTTCAAAACATTTTAATCCTATTAAATTATATAATATATATTATTATATATTTTTAAATTTTATATTTCTTTTACATTTTGTGTATGTGTATGTTTGTGTTTGGGTTCTTTTGAAAATGTGTATTTATTTTTAAATGTTTTAAATGTTTTTTATATTTACAATTTGTGTTTCATTTTAACTTTGTAAAATGTGTTTTGTATTTTAAATTTGTATTAATGCTGTTTTTTTATTTAATTTTTTAAAATCAAATTGAAATGTATTTTTTCATTTGTTTTCATTTTTTATAAAAAAAATTACGATCAGTTTTTATTATTTTAATGTTTCTGTTTTTTACATTTTAACATTTTGATGTGCATTTGTATGTTTTTTAAAACATTTTTTGAAATTTTGTATTTATTTTTAAATTAGTTTAATGTTTTTTTGTAATTTTTAAACATTTTTAGTTTAAAAATAAACACTAAATATTTTGTGTAAGGTGGTATTTGTTTGTTTATTAATTTTGTAATTTTTTTATTTTAAAATGTTACAGCTTTTGTGTGTTTGGGTTAGTTACTATAATGGTAGAGTAACTATTACGCTATTATAGTGACTTTTGTTTCAGTTGCATTTTAATTTGTGTAGAGAACCCTTATTTTTTCATTTAAGGGTGGGTCATTGGTGGTGTAAGATTCACAAGGAAGGAGGTTTTTTTCTCATCAAAAGATGCAACTTCATAAATGAAGTCTTTTCTGCAAAGTAAAGAAAAGAAACAAGGGAGATGAGACGTTCAGTGCTCATGAGGAAAATAAAAAAGCCAATATGGAGCATCTCTTGTTAGAAGATGATTAAAAAGTCTATTACTATTAATAGGGGACCTTCAGAAGTAGCTGTTAGCCGCACGCTAAGATTAGCGCCACTCACCTCCATGGCCTTTGTGTTTAGTCCACGCCCCCACAATGTGATCAGTTATCGCCTGCCAGGCCGCATGCCTGAATGCCCGAGACGCTCGCCCCGTGACGACCCGGCGCACCCGCCAGCACCTGAGCGCGGATCTCGTAATTAAAAGAGGTCCTTTGTCCCACGTCCGTCCGGCTGTTCCCATGCGTGCGAGGTAGAGATCAGGTGACGGCGGGCGGCACCAGAGCACGAGACAGGGTGACGAGGAGGAGGACGAGCAAGCGGGAGGGCAGTGAGGGGCGTCGGTCGGCCGGGTGACCTCGCGGCAGACCGAGCCTCGCTCGCCAGCTGCCGCCTGAAACGGGACACCCCAGACCCATGCCCCCCGCCCGTCCCCGGGTGCTCGTTCACCTGAGTTGCTTACCTGACATGCACTGTATGGGAAATACAACCTGACAGGTCCAAAGGTGTGTCCATAACATCACACGCCTCACAGTATTAAGAATTCCTTGCCTCCGTCGCCAAAGCTTTTGCTCAGGTGGGGTTCGGTTGGCGCCAAATGTCACTCATGACTTCAGAGTAGGAAAAGAGCGCTAATTAGTGAGCAAATCTTTGCTTTTTCCCGTTAAACGTGAATGCAGCAAGACTCCCTGTGTTGGCAAAGTCACTATTTACACTGCTTCACTTCTTTTTACCCTTGCCTGACAGTTCACCCTCCTATAAAGTAAGGTGTTTTTGGATTTTTATTGATTTATTTTTTAACAATATAGTACGTTTTTACATTTTTGTGTGTACGTTTTACCCTGCATGACAGCTCAGCATGTCCAAACTTTAAATTGGCAGGTGCCCATCTTTGCACTATGGCTGTTGTTAAAGATGAATGTTTTTATTGTGTTTACATTTTTTCAAATATTATTTTCAATTGCAAAAAACAAATGAAAAAAAAAAGAAAAACACAATTTATTAACACATTTTAATTTTGTTTCATTATTAAAAATGTTTGTAAAGGTTTTTTTATTAGAAAGCATCTTTTTGAAATGTGTATTTATTTATTTTCAAAATTTTAAAATGCAATATGACATTTTGTTATTAAAAAGTAATATTTATGTAAAATTTTTATTAAAAATTATTATTTTTTGTGTTTAGATTTGCGTCACACAAACGTCTTCTAACTGTCACAGTACTTACAGGTAACTCCAGAATTTTTGATCATCCTGGAGCTAATAGTAGAGGGGCTTAATATACGATCCATTTTGATAGTTGTCTTCTGTTTTCTGCCACATGTCTCTGGTTTTGCTCTCCTTTTCAAGGCATTGGAGATCATTTTAACTGAACAGCCAACATTTTTTTGCACCTCTTCATACGTTTGTCCCTCTTCTGTCAACTTTTTAATCAAAGTACGCTGTTCTTCTGAACAATGTCTTGAAGGACCCATTTTCCCTCAAGCTTTCAAAGAGAAATGGTGTTCAACAAGTTCTGGTTTCATCCTTAAATAGGGGCCACCTGATTCACACCTGATTTTTCACTAAATCAATCACTGATTGAATGCCACACTGCTATTTTTTGAATGCACACTTTCAGCTAATTGCCCAATTGCACAGACTTAAGAGCGCGCATATCATGAATGCTGGGTCTTGTTTGTTTTCTGAGAATCTACTGCACCCACTGGTAACTTGTTTGCCATGAAGCAATACTAATAACAGTACTTCATCTGGTTAGGTCCATTACACTACTGTTATTTTGAACACTACTGTATGTCACGTGGCATTTTCTGGGTTTTCAACCACGATGAAAATGGTGTCCCGTGCATGCCCATAATAATTTGTGTTCAATTTTGCGGCTTTTAGAAAGTGTTTCCTTTTCAACCCAGGGAAGAGATGAATGTTTGTTAGGAGAATCTGGCGTTGCGTCACCACGCAGGCATGGTGGGCTTCGGGTGGAGTCACATGACGTCGTCTGGAACGCGCGTCATTGGGGGAAGAAGCCCCAAAACGTAATTAACCTCATTGACTCCCACAAATTAGATTGGCTGCACCACTTGAACTTCGTGACCCCCGCCCGTTTGTTACTTTTTTGGGGAGTTTGTTTGCATGCCATCACTCAGCGGCATGTTCATTATTAACAAGCTGTGTTCTCTGTGTTTGGAAAAAAGTGCAGGAAAAAGTTGCATGTGTGTGTGTGTGTGTGCGTGTGTGTGTAATGAGCAGGAGGTAAACAGGGCCTGCTCCTCATTTATTCATGAAGCAAACACAGACATTGTGCAGTGAACGGGAACAAGTTGCTGATGTTTTATTTAAGGTGATTTGTTCCAGGGCTAATCCCCACCGTCCGCCGCCCCACCTCCATCCACAAATAAGTCGCAGGCTTTATCAAACTCTCCGTCTACGTTTACAACCCTCGGCGTGATAAAGAGGAAACGGGGAGCAGCCGGAGTAGTCCACCAGCGGTTTGGATCGCAGTATGGATTACCTGACTAGCTGCCAACACAAGTGAGCAGCAAGATAAATGTCTCGGCGTCTGGAGCTGCGTGAGTGCCGCTGGCACTTATTGGAGCTGCGGTTCAGTTCAGCTCTTGCCTAGTAGATATTCACAATTTTAGAGCAGTCAGCATACACCGCCTTGCAGTTACAAACTGCGGCAAAAGTGTCGACATTTCCACGCTGAACCCCATCTCCCGGTGCCGGCAGCACTCGTGCAGCCGCAGAGTGCGGCGCTACAACCACCAGGACACTCACGGTGTCTTGCCACTCACCTGTGCTGCCAGCTACTTAGACAGCAAAAAAAAAATAAAAAATTAAACGTCGTGGTCATTTAGCCCCTTACGATTTTGGGTGGATTATTAGCCGTCTCTGTTTGGCTTGCCTCCTTGCTCCGTGTGAGAGCCGCAACAACCAACACGCTCAGTGAATGAGAACACGATGTCCAGCAGCTGTACCTAATATTGCGACACGTTGGGATGGAGGGAATTCCCTGCCTGGTCCGTGCAAGCGCGTCGCCGTGTGACTAAAAGGTTCCAGGAGGGGAGCGTTCGAGGGCCCCCTGAGGCCGTGGCGTGTTTGGTGGCGGCCAGGAGGGAAAATGTGAGCGGGAGATGAAGACGTCTTAAACTGGCGTGTCAGGATCAATCACGGCTGCGTGAGACAAGGCAGCGCCAGCCGCGGCGGGCTTTCGTCGACGGGACGCGAGGGGGCACGCCTGCTAAGCGTCCCGCTGTGGACCAGGCTAATTTTGCCAGCGACACTTCAAAGGGCGGCTGCTCGCTTTCAGAACATTATGTGACGTTCTATTTTCTTTTCAGTTAAATCGCCAGCTGCTGCTTTTTCATCACAAACAAACATTTTCCCTCCGCCTTTGAAGTCAGACACAACAGGCCTCAATAACCCCCACTGGCCACGCCCCCCTTTTTAGGGAACGTCCACATGGCTGGAAACCGACGTTGACTTTCACCATCAATAAATTCTGGAGGGTTTTCGCTCGGATGAAGTTTAACTGTCAATAAAAGCGAAGAACAGGATTATTACTTTCATTGCCTCCGTCGACAAAGTGCTTAAACTCACTCAAAACATCCGAATTGGGAGTGTTCCATTTCTATTTATTAATTTTAATAAGTATAATTTTTACTTTGTAATCATTTTATGTTGTACTTTTTACATTTTCATTTTTAAAAACAAATAGAGTTTTTAAATATGAATTAATATATCATATATACGGTCTGTCGATCCTTTAAAATATTAAATGGCGATTAATCACATTTTGTCCATAGTTAACTCATAAATAGGCCACACGGGATCCCCACCACCCCCGCAGACCCACCACCTGCAGGGGCAAGCATAAGGATCCGGTGCTGTGCGATTTGGGCGGCAGCCGTGGACAGGCGTCCGGGCAACCTGGTCTCCAGCGGCCAAATCTGGTTCTTGGGGTCATGACCAAAAGAACGACATCGTGGATACAAGCTGCGGAAAAGAGTTCCCTCCGTAGGGTGGCTGGACTCACCCTAAGAGTGGTGAGGTGTTCCGGGCATGCCCAGGCGGGAGAAGACCCCGGGGAAGACCTAGGACACGCTGGAGGGATTATGACGCCCAGCTGGCCTGGGAACGCCTAGGAGGAGGTGGCCGGAGACCGGGAAGTTTGGACTTCCCTAATGAGATTGCTGGCCTGGATAAGCAGAAGAAAAAGGAATGGAATGGTAAATGATTTGTTACATCACAGCCAATTTTATGTAAAGGGATATCAATTTTGGAAATATGGGCCATTATTCTATTCAAACAATAATATACGTTTTGAAGTCCAGTTTCTTCCCTTCTGCCATTTACGTCGATATAAGCCCCAAATAGTTGTCCTCGGCTATGCCTGCCGTTTACTACTAGCTCAAATTCTAGTTCGCAGTTTCAAGCAAAAAAATCAGTCGCGTGGCGGCTCGGCGGCCGAATCACAGCGATAGATACAAATAACTGTGTTCTTGTTGTGAGAGCCATTTGCTGGGGGTTTGAAGCTACATTTACGGAAAAGATTAGTTCTGCTTATGCACACATGTTTTTTTTTAAATGTGTTTTTACAGGTTCTACTGAGAAATGAACAACCATTATTATTTTTTTATTATTTTGATTTTGTGTGTGATAGCATTTGAGAACGCTCTCGCCTCTTCATCCCAACTGCACACTATTGTGGTTATTAAAAAAGCTAATTAATTAGTACATGATTGCTTGTTTTGTGGTTGACTATGGCCTGTTATTAGTCAAAAATATGCAATGTTGCAAATATGCATATGTAATCCAGCTCAAACTCTGAATTCCTGGAGTCACTCCCTGTCCGCATGTCTGGAACGCATTTACTTTGACATACACAGGCATGAGTCATATTAATGCCTTAAATGGCTTATTTTCTGTTACTATGTCTGCTATATTGGGTAATAGGAGTGTAAATGTGACTATAGGGATGTTATTTCAGGTTTACAGAGCTCTAACAACGTTAAACCCCCTGTTTGGAGGGTGGGAAACATTTTTTTATGGTGGAACCACCAAAACTTTCCATAAATAAATCAGGAACCTGACTAAATACACTTATCACAGTTTAGCCAATGTAGCGCCATACACGAGGGACTATCGCGTGAGGCCGCAAAGTAAAAGCATTCGGTTGTACACGTAACAACAGTCAGGGACAACAGGGGGGACAGTCCTTGCTGTTTTGATTAGCTTGGTTTTAGCATGAAGTGTGCCTGTTGGACATGTTTGCTCTGCCGGGCCCGGTGGAATTAAGGTTGGGATTAAAGGGGCTTCTCTTGCCGGATTGAGAGAAAGCACACTTTCTGATTGGCGGGGCGGGGGTGGACGGCGTCCTTCTTCTGTTTCTTCTTCTGGGACGTGTGTGTGTGAGACGATGGCGTCCTTTTCTGGTCCTCTCGTCACGTCATCTGTCGGGATAGCCCATCTGTCGTGTGTCAGGGTTTGTGTTCGATGAAGTGGGGTGGGGTGGGGGGGCATTTAATTTTGCACAGGTGACTCTCCACAGGTGCACAGGTTTCTGTGTGTGTGTGCCTGGAAGGAGTAAAGAAAGCAGCTCTTTCAGATTTTTTGGAGGGGGGTGCGCGCTACTGAAGATCCTTCAGCAGCCGCTGGATCCCCACCCCTTCCAAAACCCCAGAGTTGTGTGTTCCTCTAGCTTTAATTGCGTTGACCTTTTTACGATTGGCACTGCTTCACTTCTTTTTACACTTGTGTGCATTTTAAACATTGCTACAAACTGATGATTTATATTTCCATTAATGACAAGTTCAGCGAAGGCCACACGGGGCATTTATTTGTCAATTTGGGGGAAGCCAGGGGTCTTGAAGGAAATCTGGGGGTAAGGACCCCTTCCCAATTTCACTTTTTGCTCTTTTGTTTCACCCATTTTTGCTGTTTCTTTTTAAATTTTCAACTTTTTTTGGCAGTACTATGGCCTTATTCTCATAATATTACACTTTTTTCCCCAACCTCATTTTCCTTTACTTTAGTTTGTTTGTTTCCCATCCTGTACAATTTTTTAAAACCTCCACTTAAAACCTCGTTAAGATCCAAACACACAAAAGCTAAATTCTAGCAATTTTTCAACTGCTTTGAAGATTTTCATGGGGTCTGTATTATGAGTTTATTTCGTATAATTGGAACTTTATCGCTAGAAGATGACTTTTTTGTCTTCATACTTTGACTTTATTCTTGTACAATTACATAAGTTATTTTAATTTTCCAACAATGTCAGCTCTCTTCTTGTAAATGTTCTTCTCATATTCATGACTTCATTGCCACATTTGGACTCTATTCTCTGCACATTCTAACTTTTCCTGCAAACAAGTTTTCTGCAAATGACAACTTTAATATGTTTGCTCATAATATTTCTTGTTTACTGTTGTAAAATTTGGACTTTTTTTCTCTTTATAGTTTGACTTTATTCTATTTAAATGTTGTGACTTTTTCTTGTTTGTATGACTATTTTCATATTTTGACTTGATTCCCGTAACATTTTTTTTCAGCCACCCGATGTCCCCCAAATTGCAACCTCATGCGTTGTTTTACCACGTTCCAAAAAAAACAATTGTTCAACTTTGTGCCACTAAAATTGCTTTTAGTTTTTGTTGATTTTTTGTATTATTTTAAATTTTGTCTTTATTCTGTAAAATAACTGCAGATTTTTCTCCATTTTTGCTGTCTGTTTGTGTTTTGTGTTTTCTTGTTAAATGACATTTTTGGGTTGGCTGCACTTTTGACACCCCTGGCTTAGTGATGTACTTAATATGAAAATGAAATGAGACAGCGGAAAGACGTCCACCTGTCCCGTACAAAGAACTGAGACCACCATCTTCCTCACATCTTTTATTCAACCTCCCCGCCCGTTTCCCCCTTCAGTGGTTGCGTTTCTTTGAAGGCACATCTGCCGCCACAAGTCCACACAAACGAGCAACACAGGTCATCCATTGTTTGCTTCCTCGCAACACGCCGCCCCCGAGGCAAAGTAACATCAAGTGGGTTCGGATCTCGAGGAGGCACGTAAAGGGAAACTCGAGTCCCGCCTCGGGACGCCCCCTCCCGCTCTGTTCCGGAGGAGCTCGGGTGACTGCGAGCGTTAACTTTGTTAGGTTGAGGACGGCCCTGGAAAAAACAAAGATTGGACGTGAAAGCAGAAGCGTTCGACACCCGCACTGCTTACTTATTCAAAGTAAATAAGTAAATAAATACATTTGCAAAAATACTTTTAATATAATTGTGTCCTTCTGGGTAGAAAAATGTTATGCTTCCAAAGCAGCTAGGTAGGCTTTAAAATGTATTTATATGGCAATCCATCACTCTAATGTCAATCAACAAACAAGGAGAGCCCCTTCCACAGTGTCCACGACTGACATACTGCATATTTCAGCAAGGGAAGACTGTACTGCTGTGTCTCCCACTCGGCTTTTAAGGACACAAAACGAACAAAACACTTCTAACAAAGTCAGGATGTTGTGGTTTAAAGGCAACAGGTAAGTATTTGATTTGTAGACCAGCAAGGCTCCGCGGAAATGGATTTGGTTGATGTGTCCGCTCCAGATACAGTGGAACCTCGGGTCTCGACGACAGTTAAGGCCAAAAATTTGCCTCGCTCTCCGTACGGCCAAACTGTATGAAGAGAATAAAAATTAAGCAAAATTTTTTTTTACTAAAACTAAATTCATTCATTGATTTTCTATGCCGCTTATCCTCATTAGGGTCGCGGGTATGCTTGAGCCTATCCCAGCTGACTTTGGGCGAGAGGCGGGGTACACCCTGGACTGGTCGCCGGTCAATCGCAGGGCACATATATACAAACAAACATTCACACTCACATTCATACCTATGGACAATTTAGAGTGGCCAATTAACCTAAAACTAAACAAGAATTTTTTTAAAAGTGTTCCCGTGAAACTGTACATTTTGCTTGCGTTTCAACGTCTTCTGAATGATGCTAGAAGCCTTTCTATTGGTCGGTGGTGGCTTGTACAGCGTCTTTTGCCAACAATTACAGGCAGATGGCCTAATTTATTTTCTGTCACGAAATGTTGTCGCGGCCCAGCTAGCCAGCTAACGCCATTCGCTCATCTTTGGTCCCGGCCGAGCGGTGACAGGGACCCGACGACGAAAGAATAAACATACCGAGTTCTGCAGTTGAAACACAAACCAAACTCTTCAGCGTCCATAAAAGTCTTCATATGAAAAACTTTATTTAAAATTGATTGTATATATATATTTTTATAATTAAAAAGCAAGATATTAATATTACATGTATTTGTAATGACTCTATTATAATTTTTTTGTAAACAAAATAATTGCATGAGATCTATTTCCTATTTTTGTAAAACAGATTTAAAAATATGTATAATTTTAGTCAAAAATATTGTTTGCAAATTTTCTTTAAAATTTCCAATCTTTTTTTTTTTTTTTACTTTGGCCAGGGAAATATATTAATCATCTTTAATATTTCTGTTTTTTTATTAAACGCACGCAAAAACGGTAAACAACTCATTTTCGGTCTCTTTTCTTTCTCCTAATAAGCACTGTTGCTTCATGCTAATGAGGCGTTCAAGAACACCGCCTAGTCCTGCCATACCATGATGCCGGAAAAAGGGTCTGAGCCTTGATAAAGAAGGTGAGAAAGATGACTTAATTGAAGAAAAATGTGGTAGCAAAAAAGGACGGTAGCGTCTGTTACTATGGGGTTGTGATTTAATGGTTCCTAGTTAACACAGGTTGCAGGGGGAACATTTTAAGGGAGAGAGACAGCAGGAGAGGCGGGCCTACAAATTGTGTGTAAAACTGTCATTCTTCTCAATCAAATGTGGGTTTTAGATTCATAGAATTTACCGTCATAAAAAAATAGCTTCGGTTTTTGCACCTTCCGGTGTTTGGAAGGGATTCATGAGGAAAACCGAGATTCCACTGTATTGTGCAAGTCAAACCATCCTTTCAAACTAAAAGTGCCAATGTAAATGTTGGCTTCATCCTGATCCTTTCTTGAAAGTTTGCTAGTATTTTGATGAGACGTCCTTCATGTTCTCCCTGTTACTCCCCAGCGAGGCACTTTCAGTCGTCCCAGCCAAAGTTGTGTCCGGTCATCTGGTAGAACTTCATGTTAAAGGGCCGGTAGAAGTCGCGTAGCCTCTGCACCACCTCGGGGTGGATGTCTGGGTGGGTGCGGCCTTTGGTCTTGCCCAGGCAGTGGGGCTTGCTGCTGCCCTCGGCCTTCTTGAGGCACGGGAAGCCCTTGGTCTGGTTGAAGTAGAAGTGTTTGTCGGTGATGATGCGCTTGAGGCCCAGGAAGTCCTGCACGCGGCCCAGCTCTCCGGCCGGGTCGCCGATGAGCCGCTCGCCGCTCACGAAGAGGATCTGCTCCATGGGGAAGTACTGCAGCCAGTTGTCCAGGTGCTTGGCGTAGATCCCGATCTGGATGGCGCTCCATGACGTGTCGATGAGCCCCGTAGTCCTGTTCTTGAAGGTGAGGCTCTGGAAAGAGGGGATGTCGGGTTTCTTGGACAGCGTCTGCGTGTAGTCCGAGATGGCCCTGGTGACCGGGTCCCTGACCACCACGATCAGCTTGGTGTCCCGGGACATGGCCGAGATCCGGGCCGGAGCCTCTTTGGTCACAAAGTAGCTTGGGGTCTTCTCCATGGTGATCTGGCCCTCCAGGGTCTTGGGCATCAGATCCCTGCAGGAGGACAGGAGTGAGTCTTGTCAGGACATAGTTCAGCTTCAATCCATCAAGTTTGTTTATTTGAGCTTCAGTGGGTGTCTGCAAGTATCAATTGTCGCAGTCCTTGCGCAGGTTTGAGGACATTCCTGTGGTAAACACCTCCAGGCGGCCCCCTTGGGTGCCTTTGAAAGAGGACACTCTTAACTATCATACAGAGTTTATGAAATACTGATAGACTAGTCCATAGCACCTCTACGCATAATTGATCACCCGCTTCCACGCCTCGGCCACGCACGTGTTTGCCTCGCTTGATCACAAGTTCATTTGAAAGAAGGCGGTTAAGAATCAGGGAGCCAAATAGTTCCACGTGTCCAACTGTTGATTCCGAGCGTGCCCACCTCCCTGAAACGAAATCCCCTTGATGAAAGCGCCCGCGTAAATCCAGACTCAAATATTTACACCGACAAAGCTCGACTAAGACGTTTACTTGGCAACGCGCTCGTCTGCGTTCCTTCCCACTCCGCTTTCTTTCCTCTTCTCCTGCACTTTCGGTCCGCTCCGAAGCAAAGCAGGTAAAAGCAGGCCATGAATGATTGAACGCCGCCTCCCTCTGCTCTTTAGAAGCTCTGCAGAATACAGCTTTAAAATTCACCAAAGTACAGAATGCAGCACTGAATTATTCATCCGCCTCGCCAGGCGCCGCTTCCAGCGAGGACCAAAGCTGACAAAGTGGCCTGAACGAGACCTGCAGCATCCAGTGCCAGTTACAGAACCACATGAACCCTAAAGTTGCAGGAGGCGAACCAAAACAACCAAAGTAGTCTCAATAGTCTGGGATTCTTCTTGGTTCGTTTGTGTTGCCTTACACAATCCACGCTGGAAACACCAGACAGGATTTACCTCTCGGAACCGGTACTGTTGCAAACTTGGCGGAAAGATGCAGGATGCGTCACATGACCAGAACCCAACACGTCATTGAGTTATTTCCAGACGACTATTATTACTATAATATGTGTTAAGTCAGACGCCAAAGGGGTTCCCGACCAGGTGCAATGATAAAAAAATACATTTCCAAATAACTTCATCAGACTTTATGTAAATGCATATCAGTTTTGGAAATACAGGTCATTATTTTATTTAAAACATATATTATACAGTTAGAAAACCCAAAGTTTGATGGTTCTTAAACGCATCTTTGTGGTTGTGCTAACTTTTTCCCATGCTGCACAAACAGACCGCTATGGGGGAATTCCTGATCTAGCCCCTTTGATCCAATCTGATCCGATACTGATTTTTTTTAACAATATAACTTTTATTACAAACGTGAATTTGTGGAATTGAACCTGGTCATTAAAGTAGCTCTTCAAAGCACGAAAAATAATGCAACCAAAGTATGGCTGAATTGAACTGGTACTGTGGAGACGGGTAAATTCTGTTGTAAGCTGATGTGTGGGCTATAGAGGGCAGTCGTGTTCAGCATGCTGGTTAGAGCAAGCGTTTGAAGTCAAGTGTGTAGAATAAGAAAAGTAGCAAGTGGAACCTCTTGTAGGAGGAGCGAGTGCTCTCTGTTGACATGCAAATAAATGGCCAACTGAATTACAGCCGTCCTGACGTGGAATAGTTCAGCTCATTGCAATACTTTTAGGGTAGGGCTAATCATTTCACATGGTTGTAGAGCTTGTGGTGTGATTTAGAATATATGACTTTTTTAAATTCGTTTTTGAAAAAACTCTAGAAATAGAAATAGTAATTTGTTGACTGTCTTTAGTAACAACCAGCGGTTAGAGCGGCACTTCCTCTGCAAGCTCCCGACACCATGACAGAGGAGTCCGGGCACAGTGAGGGGAATCTACCGTTGTAACTACGTTTTCCAACATGAAACTGACTTCACCACAGTATACCGCGAACATGTCTGCAAGGTGGTGGTGCGTCTCCTCCTCCAACCAACTTTGAGACGCATTTACTGCACCTACAACTACAACTGCAACCGGATTGGCCCCGTCTCGTGGTGGAGGCGAGTCTGATCAGATTTTCAAAGTACAGCGGATCGGCGGCCGATCCCGATCCTGAAGATCGGACGCGGGAGAGCAAACAAACAAAAGCTTTGAAGACACAAATGTTTGTCAGGGTCGTGATTGGGGGTTGTGGAGGTCAACATCAGCAAGGTATGATGGGGAACAGCTGCCAAAACCATAACTCAGCACCCTGGGGCTGATGTCACAACACATACAAATGGCGGATACCAGCGTGAGCGGCAACAAGCGTAAGCCTGGATGACCACATGGGACCCCGGAGACGGTATCTACGAGGAAGGAGTGCACGGTCAGCATGCCCAAAGAGCCGACAGTCCGACTCGGGGCACTCACGCTGACTGACACCTGCTGGGAATTCTGACATCAAACTTCTGACATCAAGCTGAAAAGTATCAATAACTGTCCAGACGCCGATCACCGTCCCGATCGCTAATTCTAGCACAAGGACGCGTCCTTGCAGCAACATCACGACACGCGAGAACATGATTGTGTTTATGAAAAAGGGATGAGGCCGCTCTAAAGGAGGCATCCGTATTTGATGGCCGGCGTCGAGCATGTTCTGTGGTCAACGTAGCAGGAGGCAGGGAGAGTCACTCTGGGCCGGCCGGGGCGGGGGAAGGTTTCAGGGTCGGTGAGGAGCGCCACGTGGCGTGCGAGGCAACCGAGCGTGGAAGTCTATGTACGTGTTGAGGGTGATGCAAGATTTATAGTTAGTTGAAGAAGCGTTTCAGGTGCATCCTGGAAGTGCAGTGGCAGGAAACGGATACATACTTCTTCCAACTGTTAGACCTCAAGCGTTTACAGCGGAACCTCGGTTAGCGTACGTCTCGGTTAGCGTGTTTTTTGGTTAACGTTAATAAATTATGCCAAAACTTTGCCTGGGTTTGCTTACAAATGGCTGCCTGAGTCCAACTGTGTTCTCAGTGTATTTTTGTAACCACATTGTCGCCCGTCTATGATGTCATGAGTTACTGACTCTGTTGTCTTCGCTTTTCTTATCGATCACGGCTGCAAACGGCAGCATTTTGATGACGAAGATAAGCAACACTATCGAATTGAAGAAATAACAGCAAGGAGATTTGTTGTGGTGTTATTGGCAGCGTGGTTGAAGTAACAAAGTGTTTGGAGATTTACTGCACCTCCGTATTTGACTTTGATGTCTTTATCCGACCACTCTGACGTCCGGAAAGCAGAAAAGGCTATGCCTGTGACGCCGAACCTCCCTACCAAATTCACATCTTTGGCGTGCATCGTATTTGGAGGAAAAAAACAGCAAGAACAAGATGACTTTGAAAGAATTTGGAAGGGAACGCAGGAACTTCTTGTGAACCTGTCAGAAATTCATCTTGACATGCAAAGACGTGGAAAAGCTGGAGGACGGCCGGCAGGACCGGTTGGTTCAAGGAATCTCCCCACATTTTCAGTCAATCAATGCCGCCTTTGTGGACGCGTGCAGAGAAGAAGCAGTCTGCTGCATCGCTGCTTTTCCCCCTTGCTTGTAAATGAACGTGACTCATGTCTGCCTGTCATGTAAAGGCCACACAAACACCGCCTCCACGCACCGCGAGCTCACGTTTGCCATAAGCAGACTGCAGGAACAATACGGCATCAGCACGCTAGCTACCTCCTGGTGTTGGGCTTAAAGGAAAGCCTTTGATTCCGAGCTAGCGTCTTGTCAATGGACAAGTGGCGGTAAAGACTCTGCGGGCAGGACTCTCCTCTTCTCCCTCGCCGGCCTCTGATTCCCTCCTCCTTTTAGCGGGGTGCCCGGGCAGGCTTAAATACTTTTACAGCCGCAGCGCTCCCCTGCCACCAGCGCCAGATAATCATCTTGTAATTGGCTCGATATTTCTGCTGTTTGCGGGCCAAGCTAAGGCCAGCCCCGCTCGCTCTCATGGACTAAGACCCAGCAGATATTTTCCAGGTCAGCGGATGCTAGCGGAGGTCACGGCGTGGAGGAGGAGGAGGGTGGAAATTTAGAGAAACGACTGCCGTGCTGCGCTCCGAGCTTTACTACTCTTGCCGACCTTACTGCAGCGACTGTTCCTTTAAAGGAAAACTGCACTTTTTAAAATTTAGCCCATCATCCACAGTCCTTACGCTGAGGAAAAGACAGGAGGCAGAACTGGAGGTAGCAGAGAGGAAGATGCTGAGGTTCTCTTTGGGTATGACCAGGATGGACATGATCAGGAATGAGCACATCAGAGGGACAGCACATGTTAGAGGTTTTGGAGATAAACTCAGAGAAGCCAGACTGAGATGGTTGGACATGTCCAGAGGAGAGATAGTGAATATATTGGTAGAAGGATGCTGAGTTTTGAATTGCCTGGCAGGAGGCCTAGAGGAAGACCAAAGAGGAGGTTTAGGTATGTAGTGAAAGAGGACATGAAGGTAGTTGGCGCAAGAGAAGAGGATTCAGAAGACAGAGTTAGATGGAGGCAATTGATTTGCTGTGGCGACCCCTGAAGGGATAAGCCCAAAGGAAAAGAAGAAGAAGAAGGAGGATCCACAGTGCTTATGTGAGAAACGTCTTTCTCTTTTCTGTACGTTCTAAAGATGTAAAAAATTTTGGAGTTGTTTTAATAGCGGTCTTTGTAGGCGGCATAGGTGTGTCCCATTAAGCGCGGTAATGAGCTGTCTTTTTTTATATCTTGACGCACAGAAAGGAGAAAGACGTGTTCAGGTCTCATAAGTATGGTGGATGATGGACAAAATTCTAAAAAAGTACAGTTTACGCATTAAGTATCGCACTGGACGTCATGTTAACAGCCAGCCTTTTAGACACTATTTGACCATCAGCAAGCCCGACGACAAAGCTCAAACTTCTCAGCAACTGTCATTGGTAACGTCATAGGGATGGAATTGCATTTGAAAATGTACACCACGGTTATAGATATTAGCACGAAATTGTTCAAAATTGTCTAGAATACGCGCGACTCGTCTTTGAAGTTGCAGAAATAGACGGTAATGATCACCATCAGTTGATTTGTTAAGCCATTCTGTATATTGATAGACAAGCCGTGTATGATCCTTTTTAAAGGGTATGAAATTAGTTGATTTTGGCTTTCTTGCCAATATCTGATATCCGATACTGTACAACTATCAATAAACCGTATACTGTTTCATCTCTAGACCGAGGTAGAATCCCCTATCTTTTAAAATGTAAATATTGTATTTAGCGTGTTTAGGGTGCACGGTCAAAGTTGTTGGCCAACTGTACACCGTAGGTCCGATGCAGATGCGTCTAAATCTCCTCGTTGTGTTAAATCTGCTTTAGCGCCCTGTTTTTCTCTAGCCGCTTCTCGGATTAAGGGTGATTAAGGATTCTTGAAATGTGATGCCTGCGATTGGCTGGCGACCAATCCAGGGCGTACCCCGCCTCCCACCCGAGGTCTGCTGGGATAGGCTCCAGCATACCGGCGACCCTGATGAGAATAAGCGGCATAGAAAATGGATGGATGGAAATGTGATGCCCGATTTACTGCCATATTTGGTCCCCAAAACACTTGAGTATCTCTTCTCCGGAACTGTGGAAGGCTAGTCTTTCTTCTTTCACTATCTTATTGTTAGTACCGTACAGATTTAGTTGTGGGTTTCCTTGTCTTCTCAGAGATTCCCAACTTCTGGTCATGTGTTTTCTTCTCCCAACTATAAATCAGGGTTAGGGGTCAGTTTAAGGCGGGTGAGATAATTTGTACGACCTGTGAAACCTACAATAAAAGTGTGTTTTTCAGCGACGGGGATCCTTTTAGTCACAATAATCATCATCAGCAGGTCGGTAATGATTCCACAGTGCAACGTGCCTGCATGGGATTAACGTGGTTCAGGTACTCAAAGCCCGTTGACACTACTGATGGAGCAACTGGGGTTCAGTATATTGCCCAAGGATACTTGGACGTGGTCAAGGAAGGACAAACGATTGAACCAGCAACCTCCAGGTTGGTAGGCAACTGCTCCACCATACCATTGGCAGGATGCCGGCCTGTCATGTTAAAGGTAGTCAGGCAAAGTAGCTCCTTGTGAGATGTTTCAAACTCGCACCCTTTGCTTGTATTATTTTAGGCTGTTGCCAAAATTTTCCTCGTTTTTTTGTACACTGGTCTGGGTTACCAAATAAACCACTCTGATTGCCCTCTACTATGTTGTTGTGCGTAATTGTGTACCCAAACAAAGCAGCCTACACGCCACACTGAGTGCAGCTGCTAAATAACCCACCATGGGGCTACAAACTACAATAATTTTCTAGAAACAGTATTTTTGCGACTATTTATGGGTGTGGAACGGAGGAGTTGGCTTTCCATTCTTTCCGATGGGAAAATTGCTTTGGTTTTCATGTGTTTCAGGTTTTGTCTGAACTTTTGGAACTCATCAATAACAAAAACTGTCACTAATTAAACAGGGTTTGACTGTGTTGTGGCAACTAAGTGCACAATATTAAGAGGTTGTGTGCCATCCTGATGAAGGCAACTGCAGCCTGGCAAAAAAACCCAACCATCTCAAACCGCCAATGTGGATATGATTGATGTTTTATATGGGGCGGGGGGCTCCACACTTGGAGAATTTCCAACTCAGCCTCATATTAGCTCCCCCGTACATGACGCGGTAGGAAAAAAAACAATCAGTGAGCGTCTGATATGGATAATAAATGGACTATGAAAGAAATATTGTACCACACACTCTGTTGAAATAACATTGAAAAAATCTTGTAAAAATAAATCTGCCTGCTGGAGTCTCACTCCCACACCCCCCTCCCCCCCCAGCCCCCTTCAAGTTTATCCTCATTTTTCTCCCCGTGCCGTCCTGTACTGTACAACCGCCGCTATGCAGTAGAGTAAAAATTTTATAGAGTTAGCTTTGCTGTGTGTCCTTATAAATTTATCAGCAGTGTTTTTAACAGGATACATTTTTCCCCTTCTGTGCTGCTGCTGTGCCAGTCCCCAATTTATTGCATGGGGGGGGGTAAGCTTTATCTTTACGTGCTCAGTGAATTATTCACCCGCTCGGCAGAGAGGCCGCCGTTCGGATGCCGGCTATCAGAGCGGCTCCAGACGGCGGAAGTGTGGCTGAGGAGCGACAGCCAGATAGAGAAGTTTATTTCGATCGTACAGCAAGCATCTATATTGTTTTAGTGCCTGAGAAGAGGCTGCAGGAACCATGTTGCATGTGAGAAGCTAACATGCTACGCACAAGAAGATTAGGACCTCCTGCTGCTTCTCGTTATTCTCATGTTTCCCACCGTTTGAAGCAAGAGTGCTGCATCTCACATCCATGCCTACGAGCGTTGACTGTAGATGCTCGTAGTGCAATCGTGCACTACGAGCATCTACAATGTGAGGAAAAGGATATTTTTCGCCTTCAACGCCAGAGTCTGATGCCGATCATTCAGACTGCAGACCAGCAGGGGGAAGCATAGCAGCAGGGAGTTGGAATTTCCTACTTTCATGTTAACTTTCCTATCATGATAATCCAGTGGATCATCGCAAATTCACAGATTTTTGGTCTAAATAATAAATAATTTTTCCACCAGTTTTCTCGCAGAAGACATCTCATATATTGGTAATCATTCATAAATATGCGGTTTGAATTTGAAAACACACTACCCAGGTGGACGTTATGTTTTCATTGCATGTTTTATATGGTTTATTTTCACTGCTCAGCACGATTCATCTGCTAATAGCGTGTGTGCTACTTGAGGAATTATAGCCCGAGGCAGCCCAGACGTTTGTGTTCTTTTCCGCCGCACTATTAACAATGACTAACCGGAGCACATCATCAGCACATGGACCGTACCGGTCCGCCACGAAGGCTCTCTCTGAGCCGCATTACTTTTTCATACTTCCCTGACCCACTTTGCTGGGAGTTACACGGAGCGGGAGCAGGCGGCGATGACACTTCAGCGGGATTAGCTTCAGTAACACTTCCCTGCCGTCGCTCGCTTTGCCAAGTCAGCTTTTAGGGGCTCAGCAGCTCGCAGGAGATAAGATACCTAAACTTGACTTTAATAGCCAAGCTTATTTCCAAGGTATTGTGCCCGCCCGAATGTTGGCTTCCACGCTGAATGTGGCGTCGTTAGGACCACCCCCGGCCCCCCAGACCCTTTTCCCCGGATCATTTCCTGTTCTATAGTTGGTAGCGTTAATCTCAGGCTGTTTCAGAGTTTTAAATGCTACACATAAGCCTGATTTGAATACATGGATTCAAAACGACTGGAAGGCTTGGGGTCTATGATAATTAGCCGTGACAAAAGACAGCAGCTTTTGTCTTTGCGGCTGTTACCATGGTGACCAAGTCATCACTACTTCAGCCTGTTGGTGAGCACATGGCGGAGCTGACGGACAAAAAAGACACAAAAGCTCGGAGGCTGGAGTGTGATAACCGAAGCCAAGCGATAGAGCTGGGAAATGTGGACACAAGCTGCAAGTCATTCTCCGGCAACCCCCCCCCCAAAAAAAAAACAATCCCATCCCATCATTTTCTTTCAGGCCGTATCACTTTCTTTAGTAATACTTTTATTTCTAGCAATTTAATCAGCAAGAAAGTTCCTCTTCCTCATCTACATCGGTAAACATCACACACCAAGAAGAATCACACTGGACGCCAGGTTGACAGTCCGGGCTCTAGCTCAATGGCCAGTGCTCGCCACTGGCATTCTGCAGACCCTTCTGCAGGCCCAGGGTGGAACTTAGGTTGGTGCTGGGACGCGGATGTTTGGGGCGGTAAGTGTAAAGGACGACAGCCGCTGCAGCTGTCGGAATGTACGTTGGTGAACGTATGACCTTAAGAAGTGAACAGCTAGGGCGTTAGCTCGACAACCAATACTCTCTACCATCATTCGTCTAACCCTTGTTCGAGCCCAGGGCGGAATGCAGAAAGGTTCCATTGGAACTGAGATTTATTGGGCTGAGTGTAAAGGATGCCAGGCGGTGATGGGAAAACCTCATTCCCTGACAGCTTAAGAGTCGCGGTGGACGCTGAGTCGATCAGTGTGATGGCCAGCGCTCTCAACTGTCATTCTGTGGACCACAGGAGGGTTATTGGTGCTGTGACCCGAAGATTTAGCGAGGCGAATGCAAAGGATGCCAGCCGGTGCATGTTGGTAACACCTCATTCCCTGACTCCTTAAGAGATGTGCTGAATGTTGAGTTGACCGGTGCGATGGCCTGCGCTCTCAACTGTCATTCTGCGGACCCTGGTTCAAGCCCAGGACGGAATGTAGGGGTCTCAATGGTGTCGTGATCCGGAGGTATAATGGTGCGGGTGTGTGTTGGTAAACCCGGGCCGGACGTTGACCGGTGCGATGGCCACCGACTTGTGGCCATCGACTTGACTTGTGTCGGCCATCGACTGTCATTCTGCTGACCCTGGCTTGAGCCCAGGGAGGTTTACACCGAGTGGATTACATAAAAACCTTTTAGGAACCTGGCTAAACTGATGTCTGGGGTGCTAAGGTCATAAGGTTGGCAACAAACGTGTGCAAAGATCTCAAAAGTCATCTGGTCTATGTGATGAACGACACGTGTCCAAGTCCCAGTCGCAGTCGAGTTTAAACTCCAATATGACCTTGACAAATTCCACCCTGGAGCTGGCGTCTGTTTCCCACTGGAAGACAAACTGGCAGATTAGTGAAGAGGAATCCGGCAGTCTACAAATTTGTGGGGTCAGTCTTGGTACAGAGGTGTCTAGTCCAGGTCAAGGTCAGGAAAAGATGATGGGTTTCTCTAAGCTTTCCGCAGTGAAGCCCAGAACTCTGCTTTAAAAGGAAGACGTTAGGGACTTTGGAAAGTAGAACAACTTGTGAGAAGAAATCATTGTTGCCCAAATAAAACGGGCTGGCAGGTTTATGATGATCATGTTTGTTTAGTTAAGATGCTCCATGCACACTTCTGCTGACTGGGCGTTTGCAAAGCTCACTCTTTTTTTGTTTGTGTAATATCGTTGAACATCTGCTCCACCAAGGAGCTTTTTCATCGCCATTTCTATTACTTAGTTTGATGCTAAAACTACGCCACTGGCTTTTTTTTGTAACGTTTTCCATGGAATACACATGTTTGGAATTGTCTTCCTGCGTATGTACATATACGCATGTATACATGGAAAGTGCTTGCAGTACTCTCCTCTTCCTGCAGGGGCGGGGGCATCCGTGAGCTAGAAGGTGCTTGTCACTGCCGTCCTTCCATAAAGAGAATAAGTCAGTGTTCTTTGGAAAGCAGTGAGCCAAATGCAAGATATTTTTATGCTGATATTGAATGAATCTAAAATCACCGGAAGGTCGGCAGACTTTTACAACAAAGTACCCAAATTTTTTCTCCAGAAGGATATCTTCTGTTATTAATGATACTTTTAGAATATGCCTCTGGCCCACAAATGGCCTCCAGGCATTACAACAAAAATGCATGAAACTTAATATTGGTAAAGTTGGTTGTGTTCGTGCAAACAAGCAAAAATTCTGCTATGAATTGGTTTTTAATTCTTTGTCTTAAGATTATAACCCCAATCATTTGTTCTGTAGTTTCCCCCAACCTATGTTCATCTAAAGTGAGACCACGTGATGGTCGCTCGTCTTTATGACACCAGCTGCCTTCCCGACCAACCACAAGGTGTTTTTTTTTACGGTTCTGTGTGTCGGGACCGGCCGGGCGAGAAGCAGTGAAACATCATATGCGTATGAAAGCGGAGAGTCCGAGCGCAATGAAAGCCCAAATATCTAACTGTAAACTTTTAAAACGGAGGGCTACGTTTAGCAAGCAGAGCAAAAGGTTTTACGAGACGATTAAAGCCGCACATGTGTGACACCGGCGAAAGCCCGCAGCTCCGGTTTCGGCTCAACGCGGGGAAAGAGAAGCAGGCGCGAGATAGACGAGGATGAGGGTCGAGCATCACACGGGCGCCGCCACCCAGAGACGTGATTACGCCGTCTGTTGTGGGCTCTTCTTTTCCGTCGCTTCCGCCATTTTCCTCCCTCCCCCCAGGCACATTTCTCCCAGGCTCGGAAACACAAAGCGTCTGGCACCGTCCGCCGCTTCCCTCATCCTGGTGCCAAGCCTCGGCGAGAGCGCCACGGCCAGCTTGAGAGCAGATTAGCGCGTACAGATGCTTCCCACTTAGCGCAACTCGGGTTTTTTTCCTTCATCTTGCCTGGAAGTACTTTGGTTTTATTCTTGATTGGATGGCGTGATTAACTCAAGAGGCACTCGGTGAGAGCTCGGCGTCCCCGGACCCGTCTTTGTTGCAGCGAGAAAAGGTGAAAAATCACCCGGGCCGAACTAGAGCCAGCGGTTCCCGGCGGCGCGGCCGGGACCCCCCCATCGGCCTGCCCCGATCCCACTGTAGTGAGAAACGAGGGGGCCTCCTCTTCCTCCCCAGACGGCAGGGAGGTAACTCCATCCCTGAGGCTGAAAATGAAGTGTAACGGAGGACGGTGGCGTGTGAGAAGCCGCTGACAACGTGCTAATGCTTTAGCCTCTCGGGCCCGGCCGCGCGGAGACCGATGGCGTTCTAAAACGGCATTTGATGGGGGTGGAGGACAAAGGGTGCAGTGTGGTCCCCTAGAAGCCCACCGATGTGGAGATAAATAAGGCTTTCAACAAAGTACCCCATGTAACTGATGACAAATAAAGCTGTAATTCAAGCAATTAAAACAATTAATCAATACGGCAAATGCGTGGCGCTCAACAGAGCGAAGGCGTGTCTCCATATCAAGCTGCTAATAAACGTTCCCCCATGCCGCCAGATTATAACCCCAACTCCCCGCCTCGGTGACGGTAAATGAGGTGTTCACGCCACGATTCGCCGCATCAATCAGACGCTTGTTTTTCAATGCTTCAGTCCGGACGCCGCCGTCCGCAAAGCGCATTGAGCGGGAACTCCGCGGGGCTCGGATGACGGATGCGCAGGGGAGGGAGGGGCGCGGATTTTACCAAATGAGTATGGGGAGAGCGGCGGAGCACAATTGCTGAAGAGAAGACGCCAAACCATACGAACATTAGCGTCGTCCATTCCCGCGGCGGAGGCTAATGTGTAGCGCTGTCGGTCACATTAGCATTCCCATTAGCGTGGAGACAAATGTCCTTACGCCCGTGTGCACACAATTACGCTTGTTTTGTAAGAAGTCCTAGCGTTGTTTGTCGGAAAGTGTGACTGGAATTGAGTGGAGACGTGAGAAATCTAAACTTGCATGAGCGTTTTCTTCTTACCTAACCATTTCTGTATGTTTGCATTCAGTGGCGATTGCTCTAAAACTGCAAGAGAAGCTCAGTTTCCCCTAAAATGTTCAAAAAAGTGGAGAAACGCGTGCTGCTGTGTGCACATTTACTGACTCTGATGGGGAAGCGTCGAGTGGGTTGTTCCACTGCGCGAAACTGAACAGTCAGTGGATAAATGCTGGGGTTTGTCCCGCCCATTGGACATTCGGCGTCTCTGGGGATCTATGGGGCGATGGGCTGACTCCCAACGCTCGGCTTCTGCATGATGATTGGATGATCCTGCTGAGGCGGAATCCATTTTGATTGACAGTGAAATGAGAGAATCAGCGGTTAGACAAAATATAGTCAAAAACCTAACCTGCATCTTTTTGGGACGTGGGTGGGAGTACCCAAAGAAAACCAACACATGCATGGGGAGAACATGCCGACTCCACACAGAGATGCCCAAATGGTTGTAAGTTGAAAGTTTCTACACACTTTGGAAGCATCTGGCGGGCCGCATTCAAACCCCTGACGGGCGGATGTGCAGCCCCAAAATTATTTTAGTTAATAAATAAAGGCTCTTTTAATTTTTGAATATGGCCTATTGTTAGTAAAATGTTGTGAGACTTTAAATTCTGAAAATACAAATTCAATGTATTCGGAAGACGCGTTCAAAGACCTTGTGATGATATGTAGTATTCTACACTGGCTGCTAGGTGTCAGTTATGTTACAATGACGACACAATATTTACCACAGGAAGTACTGCACCGAAAAGGAAGTAAAAAAATAAACAAACTCAATGCTAACACATAAGTCTATATTATTTATTATTTTATGTCTTCAATATTGGTAATAGGAGTGTAAAGGTGTCTATAGGGGTGTTATTTCATATCTAGAGGGCTCTAATAATGTTAAAAAGCATCTTTAGAAGGACGTAAACAGGTTTTCTATGCCATACTATAAAAACATTAGATTCATAAATAAGCAAGCCTACTTCACTTATCACAATTGGGTCTGGGAGCTATTAACTGCGATAAACGAGGGACGACTGTATAGCGTACATCTACATGCATTAGGACGATTGGTGTGCGTGCAGGAGTGCATCCGGGAGAGCTGGCGGCAGGCGCTGAAAGCTGTGTGGGCGGCGGGGAAATCCAGACTGCTGATCCCGGCTGACGGCGTTTAGAAGGTGCTCGCCGGAAATGAGCAAAGAAAAAGTGCAAAATAACATTTACTTCTGCTGGGCTGCTGAGTGGAAAATAGTGTGACGGGAACAAATGGTGTGTCAGCGGCAGGTCTGCGCTGGGAGCCTCTGCGCCGTTCACGCAACGCTTCACCCGGCGCGCAATCATCAAGCGCAGGCGGGGACGGCGGGGGCCCTTGACAACATGAGCCTAATTACGCCCGCTGGTCTCGGAAGGTCCATAAATCAACACCGCAGGTGAATCCCTAAAAGAGCAGAGTCAATACGCTCGCATCTCAGCCGACTTAATGGGACTCTTAATGAAGGTGCCGACGTTCTCAATCAAGCACAGCAGGCAAAGCGTCTTACAAATATTCAACATAAGCTGCGCTCGGCGAAGAAGCACTGCTAGTTTGACATGATGGCCGGGTGTTTGTGTGTCTTCAATTACGCAGATAAGTTAATGATAATGAATGGCTGCTCTGCATCCGGTGACTGCGGAAAAGACAGAAATGCGCCATAAATCGTAGCGACGGGCCGACAGGACCCTGACGTGGAATCCCGGGAAAGAGTCCTAGGTCACCGAAAACATTTGGGAAACTGTGTCAGTCTCATCAGCTCAGATGTTTGGGTTCCTTTTTCCTGCCTTTGCGAATGTTGTCAAAACGAATGTATTTCCTTAATTACGTTACATTTGTTGAGCATAATTAACGCATACGCATCATGGCAAGTCTGTCGCTCCTTTTCAAAACTTTATTCTGACCTGAACACATCAACACCATCATTGCAGCGACACTTCCTCAGTGCCAGGAAACAGGCGGCGAGATGCGTTCACGGACACGCCAAACATCACAACAACGTAGCCAGAATAAACAATAATGCAAAGAAAAACAATCTCATCACTCACTTTGTAAGTCTTAATGCGAAAGCACAAGCCGCGTTTAAGTGCGCTCGGAAATCCCCTGACAATCTACTCCAAACGTGAATCGAGTTAAATGACGCGATGTGTTTGAACGCAACACCGGATTGCTCATGATAACAATTCAAATATACTACTATAAAAGACTACACATGATATAATAATATCCTGCCTGTCATTTACCTTTCTTTCAATAAAAAACAATCAATATGGGCATTTTTCAGACATAATTTGATTCATCTGATTTTAAAATTTGAATAATTTAACAGCCCAACAGTCGTGCGGGGGGGGGGATTACCTCACGGTTAGAGGGAATAGGCCGCATATGCGCTTTCGTATGGCCAGGCATGCTTTTAGCTCAGTTTTCAATATTCATCCTACAAAAACAAAAACACGCCGCACGGTGGCTGAGTGGTTAGCACATTGGCCACACAATCAGGAGATCTGGAAGACCAGGGTTCGAATCTCCGTTGGGCATCTCTGTGTGGAGTTTGCATGTTCTCCCCGTGCGTGTGTGGGTTTTCTCCGGGTACTCCGGTTTCCTCCCACATTCCAAAAACATGCATGTTAGGTTAATTGGTGACTCTAAATTGTCCGTAGGTATGAATGTGAGTGTGAATGTTTGTTTGTCTATATGTGCCCTGCGATTGACTGGCGACCAGTCCAGGGTGTACCCCGCCTTCCGCTCAAAGTCTGCTGGGATAGGCTCCAGCATCCCCGTGACCCTAATGAGGATAAAGCGGTATAGAAAATGAATGAATGAATTAAAACCAAAACACTTCATCTGTTCCAGCCACACAAAATTGATTTTGTAGAGAATAATCATAATTTTACATGCAGAAAAATAATTACAAATGAAATGGACAAATGCAGTGGTTCCCAAACTTATTTTGCCGCACCCCCCTTTTGGAGATAAAATTATTGCGTTGAACAGCATAATCCGAGCGTGCGCAGATACACACAGAAACTTACGAGTGTTGTTGGAACACTCGCGCTAAGTCAGTGGAGAATTTAAACACACCCAAAGTGGCAAAAAAATCCATAAACGAGACATTTCGTTATTAAAGCAGCAGGGTTCTAAGGAAGAGAAACAAGTAGCAGCTTGTAGTTCCAAAGTACGGTAACAATGAAAAGCGCACATGGTAGCCCTGCACCTGGGGCGTGCCCCCCGGTTTGATAACCACTGGACAAATGGAACATTTTATGTCATTTCTACCTTTTTTCAAAGACTCTTCTGGTGCTTTGTTCCTCTGGAATTCAACAGTGTTTCTTGCATTTTTTTGGTCCCATGGCGGGTTATTTAGCAGTCGCATTCAATAAGAAATGCAGAGTTGGTGGGTCAGCAACGCATTTGGGCGCTCGATTCCGTGGAATGATACAGCACAGACAAATAGACTTGGTATAAACTGCATTTTTTTTGTTGAAAATCCGATTTTTTTATGTGGTCCTTCACATTACCAAACGAAACTAATGTGTCTGGTAAATTTCAAAAGGTGGTCTACAGTATTTAAAATGGTAGCATGAAGAATACAAGACATTGTAATTTAGTGTTTACCATAAAGTTGATTTACAATATAGCAAGCTAATATACAACATCAGAAAAAATAAATCATATACCTGAAGTATCAAAAGTATCACTATTTTGGTTTCAGAATTGACTTTGGAGCATGAAGAGCTGTGGTATCAGAGATAATGACATTTCAGTATCGATCCGCACATTGTTAGCATGCTCTCGTTAACACGTTGGTGGCAACGAATTATGTCATAGAAGTTTATAGACAAAGTCTGTTCCTTGGTGTGGGTGGTGAGGTGAGACATTGCAGAGAGCTGCTTCACTAACACCTTATAAAAATCACTTTTGGATGAGTAGAACTTTTGCCCAGAACGGTGAGTACCTTTGAAAGTCTCGGTAAGCACGGCAATACGTGCCATTCGATGGCATGTATGTCGCATATACGCGACCTGACCGTTCATACTGCAGGCGCATAGCATATGTATCGGATCGCTTCGCGTACGAATGAGAAATGAGTCGCATTTGAAAAATGGAAATTGTGGTGGTCACCCTGACATGAAAACAAATCAGATACAGGTCGCATATGAGCAAAGAAATCGGAATTGACCTCCAGTGTGAACATAGCCTCAGTTGAAAAATGCAGCGTTGGAAAAACCGAAGTTTGACTGTACAGATTTCAAAACCAAGCCTAGGTCACAACTGGTCGTACGGGCTCCTGCGGACGATGTACAGTATGTGCCAAAAAACCCCAAGACTAAACTGGCTGCAGAGGTTCTCTGTCATGTCAAACAAATTCTGCTTAGGACAAGTCTTTGTGCGTTGTCCGTACGGCTAACTTGTCTGTAAGTTTGGGGAAAATGTGAATATTTTTCTTACAGTATCAGTGCGGCCAACACACACTTTTGGATGTTTCGTACATCGTCCTTGCGTGTCCAGACCTTACTATGCCGTTGATAGAAATCTTACGTCCGGTTGCAACCTATGCTTAGGACGAAACGTTACCTATCTCCGCCACTGCATACCTCCGCCACTGCATACCTCCAACACTGCCTACCTCCAACACTGCCTACCTCCGCCACTGCCTACCTCCAACACTGCCTACCTCCAACACTGCCTACCTCCAACACTGCCTACTACAAACACTGCCTAATTCCAGCATGGAGTTTGTCACACGAGACAGTGAGACAGGGAAGAGTGCCGCCGTTAATGGATGCAGTCGCAGCTTCCCGGTGAATAATGCAGTCTTGCTAATTGGCTGGGTTAATAATTTATGGCAGGGTGGGGTGGCAGATAAAGAACACACCAGTGCCTCGTTAGAGGATGTAGACTCTCATGACCGGGCTCCTCCTCCTTATCGATGACACGAATACGACTGCAGGGGAGGTGGACGCTAATGAAACGTATCAATCGATAGACAGATGCCCACCATCGTGCCTGAAGGTTGAATTGACTTCACAAGGTCCATACCGAGCAGCTAAATGCAAATGACGACAGATTTCCCTCTTGAAATCACAGCTGGATCCGGAGCGGGCCCATCCATCTCGGAGCCAGCGACAAGAACTAATGTCGCCAGCTGATTGTGGGGAGGAAGAAGAGCGTGGCAAAGGAAAAATAGATTTGACTGTAAAGGTGACTTATCCGCTGCTCTTGAGGTGTCCGCTTTCCACACACCAGGCACGTAAAAAGCAAAAAGTCTTCCGGACTTATCGGGTCAACACCTTCACCCCGGGAAACAACAGGATCAATAAGTCAGCGGCTGTTCAAAGGGTTTGTGACCAGCACAAAGAACAACAACAACTGAGGCTAATAAGCCAGACACCTGTGTCCGACCAACAGCAGGAAAGGTAATCATGTTCTAATGTGGAACTCAACTGGTTCCAGTTTGAGACTGGAAAACCCCCCCACAATAAACATAATCACCGACATGGATGCAAACTACTCTTTTGCCCTCCAAGAATGTATTTTGTTGCAGCAGGTTCTTGTTAGCTGACAAGGTCAAGTCATTGGCAGAGATTGGCTTTTTTGCCGATATCCGATATCTTCCAACTCTCGATTTATGATTCCGATATCAGCTGATACAGATATGTGTTTTTCTCCATTTTATTTACAAGAGCTATTGGCCAGGGGTGCGCATCAAGGGGAAAAAAATCAAGACAATTCCAACATCCCTTGACTGCCATGAGACCCAAAAACTAGGTAATTACTAAGAAAATTAATATTTATTAATATAGTTTGGGGGGGATTCCTGGCTGCACCCCAAAACTATTTCATTTATCAGATATTTATTTATATTTGTAATCACTTAAGAGATTACATTTTAAATGTTAAATATAATTTATGAAAATAACTGCCAAAGTGTTAACTGTAACCCTACTTTTTGCCCACCCTGTATATAAAGAGAACCATAAAATCAATGCTACCGATATTGCTAGCCACCGGTGATCGGCATTGAAAGGCGTTTGCGGCTCGTGAGTTTTCAGGAAAATTGGCCAATAGTGATCGGTGGCCAATCGACCCCTAGCTAATGTATATCAGTTTTCATTGATACCAATTTCACATCTTCATGCAATATCGGCCGAAAATACCTGCCAACGTTCGCTGATGTTTTTCTCCATTTCAACATGTTTAGTTCGGGAGGAGGCGGTTTAGTGTTTGTAATGAGATTCCGCCACCATTGAGCCATCCGCTGGGGAAATACTTACCCACACTAACGCTCCCGTCTCCTCACGATGACAGCAATTCATTCACATGTCACTTTCTGCAAGATTCCCCGTTTAACAGTAATCTGCTTTTTTACTGGCCAATTCTATGAGTCCGTCTGTGATTCTGTACACGGAAATCGCAGGGCGCTACTATGCAAATTCTGTCTCTTCTGGTATTCCGCCTAGACATGGGGCACTCTAAAAGACACTAAACCTCAGACCTCTAGCTTAAACTGAATGCTGCAAATAACAGGCAGCTAGTGGAGAGACGAGTCCAGGGGCGATGTGTTTGTGCCTTTTTGAGCCTGCGAGCAGCCGCATTTTGGACCAGTTGTGAATGTTTGTTTGTCTATACGTGCCCTGAGATTGACTGGCCACCAATCCAGGGTGTACCCCGCCTCTTGCCCATAGTCAGCTGGGATAGGCTCCAGCATACCCGCGACCCTAATGAGGATAAGCGGCATAGAAAATGAATGAAAGTAGTTGGCGAGTGATGGACTCTTCAAGGCCAAAGTGTAAGGAATTACAATAGTCAAGGCGAGATGGGATTAAAGAATGTACAGCTTTTTCCAGCTGGTTCAGAGGAAGGTATGACTTAACCTTCCCTAAGTCTGAGCTGAAAAAAGGCACTGAACTTTTTAAAAAACTGACAAGAAAAACGGTAGCCGCAGCGGGAACTAAGGCCAGTGGCACAGTTAAGGCTGGAGAGAAGGTGGGGTCACCGAATAAGACAATTTGTTGTCATTAAGTTTGAAGACGTTTTTGGTCTTTTACGGCTTGTGGACATTAAATGGTGGCTATTTTGCAATTGTACATCATCTGCATAAAAACTAGGGATGCCCGACATTGTCTCTCAACCCTCAAGTTCTGATTCTGAAATCAACCGATACCGTGTAACATCACATATCTTCTGTCATGGAAAAAACACTGTTGTGAAGCTAACGGATACCGCAGCAGCAATTAGCTGTGGCTGTAAACAACATTGTAGAGCATCTGAGAATCACTTGCGATTGGGCATGGTGAAGTGTGGTTCGAGGATCTTACAATAGCAAGATTATAGAGGAAACCACCCTCAAAGTTGGGTTGGGTATAGTTTACCAGGCGATTCTAAGGGGCTGTCCACATGGGAATGTTTTTAGGTCAAAACGACTACTTAGTACATTGTACTTTGGTTCAACCTTTCATGCCCACAGAAACAGCGTTATGGGTGCCCTGACATGATAAGCCGGCAAGCCAACATAATATCTGAATACTTCGCCGGGCATGACTCACCCCAGTCCATGTACTATATCTTTTTCACCCAGTGATCCGTTCCCGTCTGTATGCGACTATTCACTAATCCCACACACTTTGGACTTGTGGACAGGGTCTAAATTGGCCTGAATAGGAGAATGGTGTCTCACAGCTGGACTGGGAATGCCTTGGTGTCCTTCTGGTGGAACTGGAAGAGGTGGCTGAAGACCTGGAGGTTCTGCCCCCAGTTAAGTGGAAGAAAATGGATGGATGGTGAGTGTGTATACGTGTGCCCTGCGACTGACTGGTGACAAGTGCGCGGCGTACCCCGCCTCTTGCCCAAAGTCAGCTGGGATAGGCTCCTGCTCACCCGTGCCTTTAGGGACATCAGCGCGAGGCTAGGCTAACTGGCCGCAACTTCCCGTTCACTGGCAAAGCTAATCAGCTTTCTCCCTTCAATTGGAAGCATGTGTGGAAAAACTCCTCTTCCTCCATAATCTCTCTGCCACGGTTCATCTATCATCTTCTGCGGTTCTGGTCCACCACGGAGGAAAACGTGCAGCGCTCATTAACATGCAAATCCTCATCTGAGCAGAAAGGGATAATGGCGTCGAGGGAGAAACAACAAAAAGAAGGTCTTTGTGCCACTCCAGAGTAGCGAGGATGTCTCTTCCCGCACTACTGTTAGCTGGATGACTTCCTTTCAAAGCAATCTCACTCCTGTCAGACCCGGCGCAGAGTCAGAACCCGTTACTGTAACAATTACTAGCATGCAGGTCAAGATTAATTGAATTACCGAGTGGCTACCCCGCAGTCGGCCGCCGCCGCATCCATCACTGCCTGGATGCCACACGCACCCTTCATCGCCCTCCTCCATCTTTGCGCTGGCAGACGGCGGACTGAGCTGTTGCGCTCCATCTATCAATAGAGCGGTCCGGGGTGGCAAACTCATTTTCGAGCACATTCCTCTCTTTAATCAAGCCGTCTGGCATGTGCGGCGGAAGCCGTTGGCCATCTTTCCTCCAAATGAGCGCCGTGACGGACAGAACAGGCAAGGCTGAGACTGCGGCAGCCTGGTGGACTTTAAAGGTGAGGAAGACCTGATCTTTTAAAGCTTTTAAAGTCGCGCCCGGAGGCTGAAAATCTTTAGGTTGGTTGTCAAAACAAACTGCAAACTCCGACACGAAGGAACTCATGTGTTGTCATGCCAACGACAGCTGCCAATCAGATAGAGGCTTATTCCGAGGCAGAGGTTGGGCACTCATCAGAGGTTGCGCCTGAGGTACAGTCTGGCGTATTCTTCGTCCACGACAGCGGCGTCGACTCTGCCAGGGCGATTGGCGCCGGCCAAAACAAAAAAAAAAGCAGAGCCATCCTATCGCCGCACAGGCGGCTGCAGATAGCAAACACGGCACCAGCGCCAGCATACGTGCCTTTGAGCACAGATTTGGGAAACAATTGTGTGTTTGGAAGGCCCTAAAACAACCCTAGAAAAACTTCCTTGAACCTTTTCTTTCTCTTAAGCGATGGAGACGCATGCCAGGAAAAAAAATCACTGGCAAAACTTTTTTTTTTTTTTTGGAAAGAAAATACTTCAGTCGGAATGGAAAATGGAAGACGCACGAGGATTTCCTTCTTTTTGTCGGTTCCCAGGCTTTCCGCACTCTGGTGGAAAGAAGCTGCCTGTCACGTGATAAAGACTGCAAGATGGGAAGAGTGAGCTCCATCGGGCCGAGGTGTTGGTTTACACCGTTGAAGACTTTAACGTCTATGCGCTCTGCAGTGGACCCCATAAATGGAGGCTTTGGCGACAAATCCTAAAGCATTCCTGCAAATCATCTCGGAGCTTCAGTATGCATCACTCGGGCAGTTTTGCTGGTTCCAGTCCCTGCATGTTCTGGCTCCAGCTTAAAACCTCAGCTCTGGAAAGATCAGCATTTCAGTTTCCCCAAAAGGTCTAGCTAATGAACAGAGGAAGACCCAGCACCTCGCAAAGGTCACGCAACGACGATGGCAGTCATGGAGGACGATAAAAAGTTAGCCGTCACCCCGTGAAAACCTTTGGAAATGTGAATCCCAAAATAAAGGCTTGCTTAATGTACGGGCTAATACCTCATAAAAGGCGCAACAGCTGCTAAGCGAGATGTGATGGCGGGGCCGGGGGCGGGGGTCGCGCAGGTTGTCCACTTGTGTACACACAAACCCAAAAGTGAATAAACAACGTAATCCTAGAAACAATGTGACTCCTACGTTTTAGAGCCATCTGTTGGCGCTCCGAGGGTGGCACGTTCAGCCGAATGTTGACCTCTGACCCCCGCCACCCACCCGACTCCAAACTGATCGAGTATCCGCTCATGCTAGTTTGCGAGCAGCATAACAACAGCTCTTATTTTTGCGTGTCATGTGCTTCTGATTCAGGTGGAGCCCAGTGCTGCACCTGCTACCTGGTCTCACCCACCCAATGGGGTCAGGTGGGGGGGTTAGATTCCCCACATGCCGGAGGGCAGCTGCTGACAGGCACTACTTTGGAGAGCCCCAGGTCCCCTGCACGGGGCCTCACAGGTTCAGCTGCTAAGAGAATGCAAGGATGTCAGAGGGGGTAGCGGAGGTCAAGGAGTTGGCGAGTGAATGAGGCGGGACGGGGGCGGTCTGCCCTGAAGGTGCCGGGGGAGTCGTCTGTGTGTTGCATGCGTTCCCTGGGAGGTGAGCCTCCCGCTTTTACAATCCCGGACCTCGATAATCACTTTCACAATCCAAAGGCGGCTCAGAGCTCATGCTCAGGAGGTCTCCGGGGATCACGTTACATCCGCTGTGTGCCCGCTGCAACCTCACCCCAGACCCCGAGACCTCCGCCGGGCCTTGCTTCACCTGCCCCCCACCCCCAACCTGCTGTTAGCAGATCTGACACACTCCATGAGGACTTTTGGAAAATCCACCCAGCTCGTAAAACCTTTCCTGTCCCGACTAATATTCGCACTTGCTGGGTTCTTCCTGACTGTTTTTTTTTTCAAAATAACCCAGCCAGCCAATATTATTGGCATAAAAATTAGATATCAGTTCATATCAATATCGATGATGATCCCACGCGACCTACTTTCCTGCATGCTACGTTCGTGAAAGACGGGCTGAATGAGCCCGGTTCATAAATTCACTAAACGTATTAGTCCAAAGTTTTTACTGGGCAACTATGCTAGCCTGCAGTCTGTCTTTTTGATAGGAGGAGGTTTTATTTTCACGCTCGCACTTCTTCCATAACTTGATTTGCCTTCTGCAGTACTTATTTGCACAAAGAGTGTTTATTTGTAGAATTCATCCAGTGGTATCACAGTAGAAGAATACCAACGTGTGTATTTTTAAGTAGTGGCAAAAAAGTCCATTATGTTTTTATGTTTAAATAAAATAATAATAATTCAATATTTGGATGAAAAAAAATAACTAATGCGTGTTATTAAATTTGTGCTATTACTGTTTAAAATCATTTAGTTTGAATTGTGAATTATTATGAATAGTAATAGTAATAAAAATTTACGTTTTGGACAAAATAACAAGAATATTCATGTGTGTGTGTTTATTTTTTTTTATAAAATGTGTTTAGTTTTCATTTGTTTTCATTTTGAATTCCTGATATTAAAATAAATGATTAATATAAATGATACAAATGATTATATTGTAAAATATAATCTTTTTAAATTATTGATTTAAAAAAGATATATATTTTTTATTAGTGCTAAAAATAATTTTGTTTTCAAAAGTCAGCTGGGATAGGCTTCAGCATACCCGTGACCCTAATGAGGATAAGCGGCATAGAAAATGGATGGATTTAGAATTATTAATTGTAAAAGCAGTAATAAATATTGTTGAATATTTGGATTAGCAAAACATACTAGGGCTAAAATGAATCATTTTGGAAAGTTAAGTTGTTAAGTGATAGTAATAATAATATCACATTTTGTGGATGAAATAAAAGAAAAATATTTGTGTATGTGTGTGTATTCTTTTTATTTGCCAAAAAAATTGAATTATTATTATTAGGAATATAAGTAATAATAATTACTATTTTTAAATTAGTGCTAAAAAAATCAATAAAATAGCAAAAATGTAATTGACTAAAAAAAGAAAAATACTAATGTGTCCCGACTGTAGTTTTAGGGAAGACCTGCTTTCTGTATCGGTTGATATCGCCATGCTGTGTATGATATCCGTAAGAAAGCCAATATGGAGCGTCTCTGTTTTGTTCCATTGAGGATCGGTTTGGTTTTCTGGAAAACAAACAAGTTAAGGTCGTTTCCTTCCCTCCAAACTTTTCTCCGCTTAATTGCAAGTGAAGGCGGCAAACAAGGGCGCACTTCAGAGCCCGCCAGCCAATTAATCGACACCCACTCTGACTTGGACCGTGGCCCCTCCAAAGGCTGGGAAAACCACACACACACAAAAAAAACCGTGGGATACAAGAAAGGGGACATTTTTGTCACGAAGTCATGAAATGATCCTGCAATGTGGACTTTTGAGTCAGCTTTAAAACAAACATGCCAAAATGTGCGCAAGCCGCATGACCTGGTGTGTGGGCCGCGCGGCGACCTTGCGCTTAACGGGTTAGGCGTGTTTTTATGAAGGCAAATTAACCCATTAAGGAAAGGCTGAACCCACCCAGATATTTAAAAAAAACAGTCTAGACTGGTGAAAGCTGCATGTTGGGAAATCCAAACGGACCGCAAACCCAACACGCGGTCTTTGCGTTAGCACTACTCCTTCCTCAACTAAAGCCCAACAGGTTGTGTGTGTGTGTGTGTGTGTGTGTGATTACACGGCTACGCAAGTGCGTGGTGAAACGTTACACAAGCTGGACGGGCAATTAGAGCCGGTGTTGGTTTCCTGAATGAGACTCTCAAGAACGTGGTCCGACTTTCTATGTGGTCACGGTAAAGGTCGCAGTCCTGGACGGCGAAGAATTCCCCCGAGTAGACGTGTATGATGAATCGCCGTGTTTTGCCCGTGCCAGCGACCGTTTTGGGGCACCGCGTGGAAATTCCCACAAGTGGGCAGCGGGAGTGGCGGAGAGGGAGCTGCCACGTCCCATTAGGAGCTTAGGAGGCGTTAAAATATGGTCGGCAAGTTCCCATCGGGAGGGTGGGTTGGTATGGGGGGGGGTTGGCGCCGGCGACCCGTCCTGGCCTTGGCGATAAACAAAGATCCTGCAGAGATGGACGCCTCCTGCATGCAGATGATGAGCAACGACGCTGATGTTTAACATCAAGTTGCGACCTCGCTAAAATCCAAACTCTTGCAGCCTTGGGGGCCGATGGAGGAGTGGGGGTCCGCACTGACACTTGGGAAGATCTAATGTTTACGATGAGGTTACACATTCAACATGCACTCTTCCAGCGCACAAAAGCGCCTCTACATGACCCGAAGCCAACCACTTCCCATCTTAGTGGAGGTAGGGGCTGGGGAGTGGTGGGTGCACAATCAAAGCAGAGCACTCCAGCACATGAACTCCTGCAGAGTGGGCTTTGTTGTTTTAACACTTATTTATTCCTCTTTGCCATTCAAGGCTGCTCTTCTTCTAAATGGGCAGCATGAAAAGGGAGGGGGAGGGGGTGTCCTTGGAGGCACGGTCCAGAATTCCAGGAAATCTTGGCAGCGTCTCGGGATAGATGGGACCCTCATGGATATAACCCCCCCTAGAATCCCACAATGGATGAATAGGTAAACAGAAGGGTGAGAAAGAGTGATGGCAAAAAGAGAATGTTCACTCTCATGGAGGAACAAAGAGGGAGGTGTGTGCGTGTGTGTGCGTGTGTGTGTGTGTGTGTGTGTGAGAGATGGAGCGAGCCAGACTGCTTGTGGGAGGGGAGCGGCGGGGGGACTCTCAGTGAGTAAAAGTTTGGTCGTCTCGGCTGACTAAATGCTGTTAGCTCCATCCGAAAGGTGAATTATTCCTCCTGAGACACTCAGGTAACCTTTCATTACGGCCCTAATCCTTCTTAATAGCACAGCCCCATTACACGCCAGGCAAGGGAGGGGGGCGGGCGGGCGCCACCATTATTCCCCGGCCGCTCCGTAGAAACGTGAACCGGCGACGCTCGCCCTTGACAGCAAAATTAATCACAAACACGAATTCTAACATCAACACATCATCACCATTTTTCTTCTACTTTGATTCCCTGCACACTAAAAAATCTGTTTTACTTCAACGCAAATCTAAAAAAATACCCTTTATGCTTTTACGTTTTGCTGTTTTTAAAAAAAAATGGTAAATCCAACCTTTCGGCCAGTTTTATTGTTACACCGAAATCGTCTTTCGAACGGAAAAAGTAAAATATATTTGAACATTTTTTCTTTAAAAGTACATATATTTGAATTGAAAAACCTGAATTTAGATTCCCTTTTTTTACAAGTTAAATACTTCCAAAAATGTACTTTCTTTGCACGCGCACTGAGAGATTTTTCATACAATGATAATAATCCCCAAATTATTTTTAGCTCTTTTATTTTAATATCTTTATTGTATTCCAATCCGTTTTTTTTTTATTTAATTTAGACGTAAAAGATGGAGTTTGACGGTCAAACCTGTCGATCGCTGCTGGGGAATTTGAATTGGTTTGCTTGTAAAGAAAAAGAAAAACAAAACAAAAAAGTTATCAGGCTGTTTAAAAGTGAAAGTGAAAGTTTGCTTTCATGCTGACAGTCAAATATTACAAGCTCAGACTTTGAGAGAACTTGTGATAAGTTACATGAGTAGATTTAGATGAAGTAGAATTTATACATGCAATTGTTCTATTCTTGAAACATTTGGACAGAAAGAAAGTTGCGTAATATTCACGGACATTAAGATTTGCTTTGTTACTTTTTCCATGAAAGCCCACAAGCTACATGAAGAGTTCAGACCGGATGTAAGCAAGTTGATTAATGACGATTATCTCCCCTGGGGATGAATCGGGCAATGAAAATGGTGCAAAGAGTGTACAAGTATTGGAGTTGTTTACCTGTACCACTCCAGGCCCTTGTCATAGTTGCGGTCAAAGAAGTGCGGTTCGGCCCCCACGGCCCTGATGTCCGGATGGACCCGGAGAAATTCTAGCAGAGCCCGGGTGCCTCCTTTCTTCACGCCGATGATGAGCGCCTGGGGCAGCTTCTTGGTGCCCTCCCCGAGCGGGCCGAGTCTACCCGCGAACTTCGGTGACACCGTGCGGGGAGCTGCCAGGAGAGCAGCCGCCTCCTCTTCCTCCGCCGCCGGTGGATCCAAGACCGCCAGCCCGCCTCGCTCGTCTGTGAGCGCCCGCGAGGAGCGCCTCGAGGCCGCGTAGCCGGTCCCCTCTTCCAGCCTCCTCTTCCACACCGCTGAGTCCGAGCTGAGCTCCGCGGCCGGCCGGCTGGTAGTGGCGGGCGGGCAGTGCAGCAGCAGCAGCAGCAGGACCAGGAGAGCGGAGAGCAGGGAGCCCAGCATGAGCGCCGCTCGCCGGGAGACGCCGCTGGACTGGGGGGTCCGGTTCACCGATGAGCGCCATCCCTGGGTGGTCGCTGCGGGGGCCACCGCCATGCTAGGCGCACATCCCCGAGTCGTCCTCCTGCCATGAAGACATCGATGACTTCATACACCTTAGGAAACACCTGCAGAAAGAACGTGTTCGAACCCGGAAATGGCTGCTATAGGTGTGTGTTGTTGACAGGTGAGTGCATCCTGTCACTCTCCGATGCATCCTTACACGTGTGTGGGTGGAGTTGTAAACTTGTCCCGCCTGTCAGCATCGTTGACGGGCGTCTTTTTGGGCCAACCAGAAGGCGGGAGAAACAGGCAGGAGCCAATCATATTTCAAAAAGGTGGGGACATGTACCTCCCGCGAGACTATCTATTCGGGGGTTCTTGTTTATGCAGAAATGACACGGTTTAGTTAGAAAGTGGTAGTTTTTAGTCCAGTGGGGACCTCTCCGAACTAGCAAGAGGTTGGTTTAAACACATATATGTCTATATTATTACTAAATTCTCCCAAAACTTCTCATTTTGTGACTTCCTGTTTACTTAGCTTATTTAGCTTATTTATCCAATCGGGTTCCAGCCTAGTGTGTTGGCAGGTAAGTCAAATCTGCCGTCAGCAAAAAACGCTGCTGGCCAAAGAACATCAATTAAAAATAAAATACATTTTAATCAACGCCATTTGCAGTTTGAGAGACTAAGAGTCTAACTATGCATCAGCATTTTAATCACTTTGATTAGTTAGGAGAGCAAACTGTCCATAGCTAGCCAACGCTGTCTATGCTAGCAAGCGTTAAGATAGCTTCAGTCTAGCTCACTTTTTAGCTGTTTTTTTGGTAAACTAAAGTGAGTTAACTCAGCTGTCGGCATACATGGTGGTACTTAAGGACAAATGTTTTAGATGTTTGTAGTTTTTTGTGAGTGTAAGGCCGAGCATTTACAGTTTATGTTGTCTGTATGTGTCAGTGTAGCATCCCGCTAACACGTGCATTGTTGATGCTTTGGTAGCAGAAGAGTGTGGGCTAGTGATGGGTCGTTTATGAACGATTTGTTCATTCTGAACGAATCTTAAATGACAGGAATCCTAAATCAGGAAGAATAAATTGTGTCAGGGAGTGAATCATTTGCGTATCTGTTCTGTAGTGGAATCAATTCACCTGTTTAGAGTCATTTGTTCATTAAGCGAAAGCCTCATAAGCCTAACCTTTTAGGGGGTGTCACGTGATGAACGAATGACTCAAACCAGAAGACTGGAGAGGTGAACTAATCGATTCTCTGCCACACAGTCAGCATAGGTTAAGGTCACGTGGTGCTGTCACGTAATGAACGAACGACTCGAAAAGGGACCGAGAGTTGAGGTGAGTGATACATAGACAAAATACCCAGGTAAACAAGGAATTAATCTTTTCAGTTTCTTATAGAATTATAATTTTGTCTTGTTTGTACTGTGATTAATGTTTGTGTAAGCAGTAGATGTGATAGGGAAGAAACATGTTGCAATTTAATCATATTTTGCTAAAATGAACGAAATGACTCGAAAAAAGTTTCCTTATTTTTACTGAACGGGACTCAAAGATCTGAGTCAGTAAAATGATCTGAACTTTCCATAGCTAGTGTGGGCTAGCTGAAGTAGTACACCACTTATGGTGTGTATGCAGTACAAATAGATGAAACCAAACACGTATATGACTTTTTTTTTAATATATCAGTGTCCTCTTCTGGTGCATCGCCGTCCCTTCTGCCGCTCCGAGCCACATGGAGGCCACCGGGGAAGTTCTCCTCCACCTCCATGAACTCTTTCTTTATTTTACGACACACAGAGGAAGAAAACAATCCCGAAGTCATGATAACGGGGCCCCATTATTCCTTTACAAGTGGACAAGAACGGAACCAAATGTTTCACATCTGCTGCTGCCTTGCGGGTATTAGCATGAGAATGTGAGGGCGGCGCTGCTCGCCTCTCCGGAAAAAGGACGGAGACCTTGACATGGCGGGCCAGATGTGGGCGGTGGGGCCCCCACCCCATGTGTTGCAAGAACAATGCACCCGGGTGTCACCCCGCTTAACAAATCACACTCAGCGTCTATTGTCGCTGCTCGGTCACCCATCTTCTCTGCTGTTGCAAGGCCGCCGTGACACCCAGCATTCCCTCACAGAGTTGCACAGCACGCATCACAATGGTGAGTCACATTCTCTAATATATGGCAGTTTATACCTGCAAACATCAGCTGCAGCATGGGGGTCCAAAGTGAGACCGGAGAGGTTTTATTTATAAATAAATGCATAACCTGCCAAGAAAAAGTCAGAATTTTACGAGAATAACGTCATTTTGGTAGCGTGAAGTTGAAATAGTAAAGAAAATGGAAAACTTTTTAAAGTTGTAATACTATGAGAAACAAAACAAAATAAAGTGGAAAATGATTTTGTAGAAAAAGATGTAACGTGAATGTGATGATGTGAATAAAGCCCTAATGTTATGAGAAGAAGATTGACAAGACGAAAGATGAAATAGCAGGGGAAAAAAACACTGAATTCTAACAAGAAGAAATGTCCCAATTCAGAGAGAATAAACTCATAACATCATGAAGAAATATAATGTCATCTTAGTGGCAAAAAGTTTAAATATTAAAGAAAAAATATGTTTTTTTTTTGTCATAACAAACAAAATAAAGTTGGACTTTATTTCCATAATATCATGGAATAAAGTCAAAATATTATGGAAATAAGTCATAATTACAAGAAGAAAATTTACAGCAAGAAATGGAAAAAAAACAGTAATTTTTTGAGAATTAGCTTAGAATTGAAATATTAAAAACAAAAATTTGTTTCAGAAGTCGTAAAATTGTGAAAACAAAAAAAAATAAAGTTGCAATTTTTGGAATTATTTTCTATTAGTTATTATGGGAATAAAGGCAACATGCTGTGGTAATTAAGTCATAATATTACAAAAAACTGGGATTGGAGATCGAGTGATTTAAAAGGAAGTTAATATTTTGAAAATAAAAAAAAACAACAGCAAAAAATAGGGAAAAAAAAGCAAACATTTTTATGTTATGAGAAACAAAACAAAACTTAGTCTGTGGAAAAAAAGTTACCGTACATTATTATGGGAAAAAAGTCCTTACGAGAAGAGAATTTACCAAGATTATTTAGGAAGAAAGTGGAAACATTTCAAAAGTTTAAAAAAACCAACATAAAGGGGAGGGGAGTTGATATTAATAATATGCATTTTATGACGAAGCTCAGATGCAGTTTTTTTTATTGAAATATAAATAACTTCTTAGCATATCTGCACATGTTGCTTTACAAAGTATCACCGTGGCAAAGTTGCATCTTTTCATTTTTCTCTATGTCGCCCTCGCTGGAATAAATATATTTATTAATTATTAATATATATATAGTACTTCCATATTCATTGAGAGCTAGATAGGTAGGTAGATAGATAAGTACGTAGACAGGTAGATTAGGTAGGTAGGTAGATAGAGCTGCGCAATCCAATGCGCGCCAGTGCAAGAGCCGCATTATAAAGAGACATTTAATAATTATTGTGCTTGTACCTTGTTTTTATTTTCAACCAATATTTTACGGACAAAATCTAATAAGTGGCATTCTGTATTTAAATTTGAATTAGTAAATTGTCCACAACATGTACTGTATGTCCTCCAGAATATTAAAAAAATGTATATTTTTATTTGATTGGACGTTTTTATAGAGGTATATTTTGTATCTGCCTTGACTGAAAGCATCTGAAATATTCACAAGTTTACTACCAATTGCAGTCTTTTACAGCAGGAGTTGGAAATATTGTTTAAAATTTTATATGTCACACAATTTGTATACATCAATTTTTTTTCTGTGAGGAATTAAATGGTAACTATGCTTTTTATTTTACAGTGCAGTGAAATGCAGATTGTCTCTCCAGTAAAAGTATTAGCTTCAAGTGCGTTTAAGTAAAGTAAGAGCAGGGGTGTCCAAAGTGTGGCCCGCTGGCCATTTGTGGCCTGACTCTCATTTATTATTGTTGTTGTGGGGGAAAAAATTAAACAGTCAAAATAAAACCACCGCAAAACTGTTAAAAATAGAGCGAAAATGCACAATGTAAAGAAAACAGCGGACATGTTGATACCAATAATTAATAACAAAATAATGTTGTTTTTTTTTTAGCCTTTTTACAACATAAAAAAAATAAAAATATATCAAAGTGGCCCCCGCATCCTTTGATTTTTCCGTACGCAGCCCTCGGTGGAAAAAGACTTAATTCCAGCCAAAGGGCGTTAAAAGAGACTATTGGGTAAGGTTAATTCTGTCAGAGAGGCTACATGGCCTGCGTGCGTGCGTGCTTGCGGGAGCATCTCTGTGTTTGTGCAGGGACTTTCTTGAAGAAGCTAAAAAAAACAGAAAACAAGAGCTGAGTGTGTACAGTAAATGCGCTCCCAGCAAAATGTGCGCGCAGCCCGAGAGGCAGGCACGCACCCTAATTCGCTTTCATCTTTGCCAAATTGCAGCGCCATGGCGACGCTGACGCAGCCGCTCTGGAATCCTTCGTTTGAGCTTTTAAGTCGAAAACAGCCGACCCAGACTGCTTATTGTCATACTTGGGTGATGGCACTGTTTGTTTTTTGCGTGGCGACAGTACGGGCCGCTGGGAAGGTCGGCACGGCTCAAACGGGCCAGCGCTCTGCCAAGATGAAGTTACTCCGCAGGAGCTGTGAGATACCCGGCCGAGTGGGCCCCGAATCCAAAACGTGCGTCCTGATCGTTGAATTTAATATCCACATTTTCAATTAGGGCCACATAGGAAAGAAAGGTTGCAACTTTTCCATTTTGATGTTTTGTAGGAAACAAGTGTTGATATGCTAACAAGTTACATATATTATCCACTCTTTGCTCTTTTGCCCCCATTTTTGCTTTTCAAAATTATCATAATATTGGGACTTCATTACCGTAATATTTTTCTCATAATTATGGTTTTATTTCCATAATATTTTGCTGTTATTCCTACGATTTTATAAATGAATACATTCCAAAAATGACACCTTTATTTTATTTTGTTTGGTTTACACAATTTTAGGAATCGTTTTCTTCATATTTTGACTTTATTCTTGTAAAATTACAGCTGTTTTTCCAGTTGTACGGTTTCTTTAAAAATTATTTTAAATTTTCAATGAAACGGTCTTCCTGTAAATGTTTTTCTCGTAGTTATGATTTTATTTCCATAATATTTTGGCTTTATTCCTATGACATTATAATAAAATAAATTCCAAAAATGACACCTTTTATTTTACTTTGTTTGATTTACAGAATTTTAGGACTTTTTTTTCTTTTTATTTTGACATTTTTCTTGTAAAATGACAACCGTTTTTTCATTTTTGCTGTTGTTTTTTTATTTATTTACACGGTCTTCCTGTAAATGTTTTTCTTGTAATTATTATTTTATTCCCATATTGATATTATAAAGACATCAATTCCAAAAAAAGACACCTTTATATTGTTTTGTTTAGTTTTCACAATTTTACGACTTTAAAAAAACCAATAGATTTCTTAAAAAATGTTTTTACTATATGTTACGTGTTTTTTCTCATTTTCATTACTCTTGTGAAATTGGAACTTTCAGTACGACTTTTCCCTTTTTTCTTGTAATATTTGGACTTTATTCATGTCAAATTGCAGCCCTCAGGGGTGTGTCCTCTCCCCTCTGCTTTTTACTGATACTAATACTGTGAATTTGTACGTGTCTTGCCTTTTTTGCACTTTGTACTATTCTGGACGTAAGACTGTAAATTGTAACCTGCAACTGTGACGGAGCACAGTCGTCACTAATTTTCGGCATTACAGTATCACGCACGCACACACACGTCCCTCACTCACTTTCCCACCGTGTCGCTAGTATTTCTCTACAAACACATACAACGTCTTTCCCTCCCTCATCCCCGCTGATAAGATACAGCAAGGGTGCACACTTGAGAGTATTTTATCTTCCATTACCTGTATCTCATACATATACACACGCACACACTTACCTCTCTCTTTACCCCGGCCAAACTTGATCAATACTTCAGGGTTGCTTAAATATGTCAATTTTGCGTGTCGTGTTAGTCACATGACGCGACGGATTTCATAAGTTTCCAAATGGCTCAAAATCACCTTATTACTGTTTGCTTTGATTTGTTATTTATATTAAGAATATATGTGGCACATTATGCCTGTTTTGTTAAATAAATTGCTTTTTATTGTCTAATAGTCAAGCGGCCGATTGACAGCCAATAGGAAGAGCTGATAGGGCCTTTTCAGGCGTGTAGGTAGTCTGGCTGGAGTTACATTGCAGATAACGTGGCACGCTGATGTTGAGTGTTATTGTTGTACTTGGGGTTACACCATTTTTTTCCCTGGCTCCGTTGTGAATACATACATCCTTGTAAATATTCTTTTGTGGATATTCTTGTTTTTCACTGTTAATAGTTTGCGCTGGTTTGCTGTGATTTACCCTTTGGGTAGTAGCAATATAGACCACTTGAGCACTTACATTCGACTTGGCCTGAGTTCTGGAGGGAACCCACGACAGCAATTATAATCACTATATAGTCATCATAAATCCTGTTTATGCATGGCATGTAAATATGTATAGTAGTATTCCCCTCTTCTCCTACAGTATATGTATTAATAATTTTCTAGTTTGTAACAGAGAGCTGTTCTTTACCATTTCTGCTGCTGTTGTTTTTTATTTTAATTTTATTTTGAACCGTCTCTCTTATTCCCGTAATATTTGTACTTTATTCCCACAATTTTTTGGAAATAAATTCCAAACATCCCAACGTTGTTTTGTTTGTTTTTCAATATCATGACTTAAAAAAGAGAAATCATCTTTTTTCTTTAGTATTTAAACTCTATGGTTCTAAATAACATTATTATTACGATACTCCCCTGACATTTTTTTTTCTGAATATAATTATTATTTTTTTCAACTATTTCAACTTTCTTCCTGTAAATTTTCCTCTCAGAATGATGATGTTATTTAATAATACAAATATTATGTATTATATATAACAATATGTAATATTTTGACTTTATTCCCATAACACTATAAATAAATTTCAAGTTTGTTTTGTTTGATTGTCAAAATATTACAACTTAAAAATGTTTTTTGTTCTTTCGCTATTTCAACTCTGTGCTACTAAAATTCAATTTTTTCCTCATGAGTGCGACTTTTTTTGTAATATTTTGACTTGATTCCCCTAAAATGACAGCTGTTTATTCCATTTGTGCTGTTGTTGTGTGTTTTTTTTTTTTTTTTTTTACGGCCTTCCTGTAAATGTTTTTCTCGTAATTATGATTTTATTTCCATGATATTTTGACTTTATTCATATATTATTCATTTTATTTTGCTTGGTTTGGTTTTCACAATTGTATGACTTTTGCCCCTCCATAATATAACTTTTTCCACAAAAATGTACAACTTTATTTTGGGGTTTTTTTCTGTTTTTAAAAATATAGTTTTTTTTCTGCAATATTTTGTGACTTTTTTTTCGCTTAAAATTTTTTTATTATTCCAGTAAAGTTACTGCTAAAGCTGAAGCCCATAAGTGGCACCCGGGCTGCACGTTAGGCACCCCTGCCATAACGAAAAGTTAGTGTTGTCGACAAAAACTGCAACCACAATCATACTGTACTTGTACACAATGTTGTGTGTACATGCATGCATGTATGTTTGTGTATCGTCACACTTTGCTTTACTGGCAGGGGTCTTGCAGGAGCAGGAAGCTTTACACTCGACCACTTCAATAAATGGCCCTCTTGATTAGCGCCCGGGTGAAGAGCGCACTTGATTCGAGTGTCAGCGTGGGGATGCCATTTGAGCAGCCCCCCCGTAAAGCCCACTTTTCTGTGTGGCAGCACTTGAAAACACTAAAAGTAACACTACGTGATGCGGAAGGGTGGCACTCCAAAATAAAAGCAGCCCTCCGCCATTCCTTTTGTGCGGCGTTCGGTGTCGCATTCCTTCCTCCGAGAGGCAGCGGGGTGCCGCCGGGTGGGGTAGAGAGGTGGTGTTTATTGGCAGGGTTGCTCTCTTAGCGTGTGTGTGCAAGTAATCTGATTTTAAGGCTGGCGTTGGTTCTCTGTTTGCTGTATTGTAAACAGCAGCGTAGAAAAAGACATCCCTCACAATGGCAGTTGGATTACTGCTCCTTCTCTATATCACGTTTTCAAATGAATTGGCTATTATGAGTCAAAACATACCAAAATAATAATAAAAAGTGATAATATAGTATTCTGGTCACGAGGCCTTAACACTGCATGCAGTCACAAAGGCAGCCATGGCATGTCCGACATGACAGAGTGGGGAAAAAAAGCTTTCCTCCCATTCTCTGTGGAAGTGGTACGTTTTTGGACTAACTGGTTAGCTCGCTAGCGGGCGTCTTGAGTCCCTACAGGATAAGGGTTGCGGAATGTGTTGTAAACAATTACTAATACTGGTCAAAAGGTGACTATAGGTGTTGTTATTTCAAGTCTGCGGGGCTCTAATCATGTTTCACATTCACAAATCATATTAAGTAAATGATAAACAGGTTTTCTATGCTCTAACTATAGATATATTCCATTTATTATATTGAGTCTTATATCGTTGGAATTTATTTACATAAACGAGTCGACTGTGTTGACTTGACAGGTGTTAGGTGTTACTGTCTATATATATTATTTATATATATTTTTTTTCCATCTTTCCCCCTCCACAATTTGGACAAATTGCACATTTCCCAAATGATGGCATGTTTGACATCCACTGGCTCCATTTCACTGATGGCCAAAGTAGCGAACGTTGAGCTGCTGTGACGTGACGCCAGTTGAACACCTGAATCCACAAATGCTCCAAATGGAAGATGACCCTGTAAGTACCCCACCCCCAACCCACCCCAGCACATCCACTGAATGCCTTGTGATTACCTTGCTGATTAGAACCACCCAGAGCCACTGTCATCTTTTGGGTCCAAGAGGGCCTGATCAGTTACTTCAGGAAATGGCAGATCAAATATTGCTTTTTAATGAACACGGCCGATTTAATAGGCTCACGAGTGTCGTTCGGTGGCCGATATCAAGCCTGTATCGCCCAGAGCCATCTTCATCATGCGGGCTTGGTGGAGGTGGAACGTGTCACATGGTGGCACACGTGATGACGCTATCATGTCATGAAGAAAACAAAGGCACGGCTGCTGAAGCACGCAGAAAAAGTCACATGCATCATCATCTAGTGGATCCCGATGTGTTCTCAGTTGGGAGACATCATCTCTCCAGTGTGTCCTGGGTCTTTCCCGAGACCTCCTACTGGTCGGACGTGCTCTAAGGGGCGATGCCCAGTATCAACCGGTATATCGACAGCCTCGGCTCAGTTCCACACCAATCCGCCACAGCTCTCGTCTTCCGTTGTTCCCTCACTTCCCTCAATTGATTTCACAAATGCTACTTCTGTCAAACACAGCAGCATGGAAAGAATGTGTCTGTTTTTACTAACCATGACAGACGTTGTGAGATTGCCGGCACTGACGACTACTTTTAGATAAATGAAGATCCAGAACCTTATCTTTTTGGGCCTGAATATATGGAGGTTGAGCTACAGGTTATCAGGTAAGACACCCATTCCAACCAGGCTGGATTCTAGACAAATCCAGCTTTAATGAAACACAAAGTAACAGTATAATGAAAACGGTCACTTACAATGTCCGCTCTCACTGGGATGGCCTGTGCTCCTAGTTGAGCTGGTAAATTCAACATAGTCCTCAGGTTCAAAATGCTAAACGTAAACAATCATCTTGTTGAGTCTTCGTAGCGATGTCGTTGGGTCTAAGTTGAGAGCCGGTATGGGCAAAATTCCCCCTAAAGTGCAGTTTTCCTTTAAACTCCTCAACTTGGGGCAGGATCTCATCCCCGACCCAGGGACTCCGACTTGGAGGTGCTAACCTCAAAACCATTTCACCAAAAATGAATTGCACTTCGCTTCAAACATGGAAAATAGAGGTTTTGAACCTGACAAGCTGCACTGTACACTGATGTAAGGCGGCATGCGGAAGCCATGTAGCACTCATCGCACGGCGTTGTGAGGTTTCCAGCCATGTTGCACAAGCACAGCTGGGACCCGAAATCATCCCTTTGCTTCTGTCACATCCATCAGAGCCACGTTTGTTTTGCCTTACCTGTTTACACTGAAAGCGATATCGGCCTTCGTAGGCCTCTCGGCTGTGAAAGCGGCTCATCTCCATGCGGTTTCCAGCCCGCAGCGAGCAGGCATCCGCGTTGATGGACGTGCAAGCGCCGGGGCGGCTTCCAAGCCAAACAGCGCTTGGGCTTTGTGTGATGATTGCGCATAGTTAGAATAATTCCTGGTGAAGGCAAAGCCAAGGGTGACGGGTTGCTGCTGTCAGAGTCGGGGAAACTTGACGGAGTGCAGTTTGATGTATGAGGAGTAGCTGTTTTGGAGCTCCCTCTCTCACTCCCTCCCTTTCCCAATAATGAACTCCCTGAAGGCTATATAAGCAGAGATGCAGCGTCGGACAAGGCTGCGGCGCGGGACGTGGCGGATTTTGCCTTACCTCTGGAGACGGATACGCTGCTAATGACAAATGGACTTTGGAAGTGCCTGGAAAAAGATCCATTTAAGACCACAGACATTCCTGCTTTCCGGGATTCCGGGACGCGCTGCAAGGCCCTCCATGATCCAAACTAAGGCCTTCTAGGACTGTCGAATTTGTTGCATTTTAGGGGGAGGAAGGGCTGGTATGGTTCTCAGGAGCAGCCAGGATGGAAACCTCGTAAAGTACTTCGGCCGCTGGCAGCCGCAGAGCCAATGAGAACTGGGATGACTGGCAGCTGAAATGCCATCCATCCATTTTCTATACCGCTTATCCTCATTAGGGTCACGGGTATGCTGGAGGCTATCCCAGCTGACTTTGGGCGGGAGGCGGGCCACACCCTGGACTGGTCGCCAGGGCCAGGTCAATCGCAGGGCAGACAACACACTTACATTCACACTGTAATGGACAATTTAGAGTCACCAATTAAGCTAACATCCATGTTTTTGGAATGTGGGAGGAAACCGGAGTGCCTGGAGAAAACCCACGCACGCACGGGGAGAACCTGCAAACTCCACACAGAGATGCCCAACGGAGATTCGAACCCTGAACCTCCTGACAGTATATTGCCAACAGGCAGAGTAATGCACTCAGAAATTTGTCAGCAGCATTGTGCGGCAACATGGTTCCCCACCGCTAAGCGCAAGAAAGAAACTGCAGAACCGTCACGGTGCATCATCCCTTCGCCGAAGCATGCGTGGACCTCTGGTCCCAAAGTGCGTCTTTGCATTGAAAACCTAGAGCCGGGGTCTCACACTCAACTTGGAGGTAGACTGGAGGTGGAGCGCGGGTTAGACATGGCTTCATCAACTATTCTATGCATAACTTTTTTACCAGTACCGACTTCTCAAGACACCGATTTAACTGTAGTGTGTGCACACATGGAGATAAGAAGGACTTCATCACTGCCATCAGGAGAACCAGAGTACAGGGCCAGCATCGAAATGTGGCGCAACAAAATTCATAATAAACGCAGTCAAATGTCAAGGGAGACTCATTTGGATTATGAAATCTCCCTTGGCAAAGAAATTTTGCTCAGCATTTGAAGGCAGCTTGACTCCCATTCAGCTGTTATGATGCTGGACAAGACACAAAAAAAAAAAAAAAAAAGGAGAACCAGAGTACAGAGGGGAGGAAGCCGCCTGCTGTGGCTGAGCAAAGTGCACTATATTCGGACACAAGCTCTGAGCAGCCGGTGTTCCGCTACGGAGGTCAGGAAATCAGAGTATTGAGCGGGTGCACTGTATTCGGGCACACACTCCGAACAAACCTTTTAGACTTTTCAAACGCCACGGCACAACATACCCCAGGCGTGATAGCGGTGATATAACTAGCAACTATGAAGTTGCTATCGGGTTATCGGTATGACGTTCATTGCCTTATATCGGGCCCTCCTAGTTTTAAGTATTCCAAAAATATCAAAGACAAATAGAAAAACATAATATATTGTCGCGTAACAGTAGTTGGGCCAATGTGTGTTTACTTACCTTACACGTGGTTCTGCCATTTTTGTGCTTGCATTGTGATTGTAGGCCCAAAATACGCCTGCTAGACACAATTTGGTCAATCTGGCGGCCACAAAATATGCCTGAAACTCCAGACCTAGAGGATCCGGTTCGATTGCTGATGACTTCCTTCGCTCTGTAGGATCAAATGCCTGTGCTACCTCGGCCAACTTGTGTCTGGTATCCTTCAACATCAACTTCAGGATAAAAGTTCAGGTATAGCGGAACCGGTCAGTCTTGTTCTACATGCGTGAGGGTCAAAGGCAAAGGGTTTCGGTTAAATGGACCTCGTTTGTCTATGCTAGTCTGAGGGTCGTGGACGTGAATCCCATCATACAAGTGAAAACAGGCAACGTTGTCCAGATGTTTGATAAGTAAGACCTTACCCACTCTACACGGGGCATAATTAGCAGGGGATGACTTCCCGAGGCCATCCGTCATCAAACCCGCCATCTTTCAGGTGTGGCCAGCTGCTAACATCTCGCTACCCCTTTTGCTCGCAGAGAAGATCCGGTCCGGTCAGGTGGAAAAATATGTAATGAAGACAATTTGTTAATGTCAGCCTCTTGAAATGCTCAGCTTTTTTTCTTCACCCACCACACACACACACACACACACACACGTGCTGAAGTCCAATTAGATTAGAGCCCGTGTTGTCAAGAGACGTGCCAGAATTACGATGGCAGGACGCTGCTTTTGAAATGATGGTTCTGTCTCTGCGAGGCTTCTTCATGAAATAATTCATGCAATTATACCGTAAATCAAGTGTGTCCAGTGTGACGACCGGGCTGTTTTTTTTATCAAATATATTTTAAAGTGTACAAGAAAACGGCAACACTTTTACATGAATAAAAATCTAAATGTTGAGAGAAAAATCATCTAAAAAGTCCAAGTAGTAATTTTAACATCATAATGTTATGAGGAAGAATAACATCATTTAGTTAGCATAACATTGAAATATAATAAATAAAGTTGTAATATTGTGAGAAACAAGCAAAGCGATGAATAAGACAAAGTCATAATTACAGGAAAAAGGTTTAAATAGTTGGAGAAAAAAAACAGCAGCTGGAAAGGAAAAAAATAGTAATTCTGGGTAAGAATACATTTTTCTTGCATACGGTTGAAATGTTTTTTTTTTCAACTTGCGATATTACGAGACACAAAAACAAATGACTAAGGTTAGGTTGCGGAAAAAGTATTAATGTTAGAAGAATGACGTAAAAATATTATTGGAATAAAGTCAGAATTACGAGAAAAACATTTACAGGAAGAAGGTTTAACTAGTTGGGGAAAAAACAGCCGAAAAGGAAAAAACAGAATGTTATAAGAATAAGTCAAAATATTAAGAGAAAAAAAGTCGCAATTTTATGGGAATAAACTCTTAAAAATAAGGAACAATATTGTCATTTTAGTAGTTTAGAGTTGAAATATAAATATTTAATGTATATATTTTTAAGTTGATATTATTAATAGGCTTTCATATGACAGTTATCATGACTACATATTACTTCCTAGCGTATTTACAGGTTGCTTTACAAAATATCAAAGTGGCAAAGTTTCATCCTTTCATTTACAAAAACCAGTTAAGACCAGTTGAAAAATAGCTAGAATTGAGCTTTTGCACGTTTGGATCTTAATGAGGGTTTAAGTAGAGCTACAGTATGCAAAAGCAAGGAGGGGGAGTGTGACAAAAAGCACTTTGAAAAAGTCATTAATTGAAAACAACATCCATCCATCCATTTTCTATGCCGCTTATCCTCATTAGGGTCGCGGGTATGCTGGAGTCTACCCCACATGACTTTGGGTGAGAGGCGGGGTACACCCCGGACTGGTCGCCAGCCAATCGCAGATTGAAAACAACAATTAAACTGAAATAGGCTGTTTATCAGCTGATCAAAAGCCGTTTTTACACTTTGCCAGGGAGACTCAAACATGGGAAATTGAAAGGTGGAAAAAAGTTTTACTCTCTGATGAGAAAAAATGTAACCTTGACGGTCCTGATGGCTTCTAACGTTACTGAACCGACATGAAATGTTTTCTACCCGTCACAGTGGAAAGGGTGTCCATCATGATCTGTGGTGCTTTTTCATTCAGTGGAAGACTGGAGCTTCAGGTGGTGCAGGGTCACCAGAGGGGGCAACAGGACAACGCAGCAGTTCACAATGCTCGCTTGACGAAGGACTTCTTCATAAGAATAACATCACTCTTTTGGATCATCCTGCATGTTCCCCAGATTGAAATCCCATAGAGAACATTTGGGGATGGATGGCAAGGGAAGTTTATCAAAATGGCCATCAGTTCCAGACAGTGGATGCCCTTCGTGAAGCCATCTTCACCACTGGGAGCAATGTTCCCACTAGCTTCCTGGAAACCCTCGCATCACCATTTTGGAGAGGTTTGGAAAGTTTTTTTTATCATTTTTTGAGCCATGAAATTTCAGCTGAAATGTTGTTTTCAATCAATGACTTTGTCAAAGTGCTTTTTCTCACACTCCCCCTTCTTGCTTTTGCATACAGTATAGTAGCTCGACTTAAAACCTCATTAAGATCCAAATGTGCAAAAAAGGTCAATTCTAGCAATTTTTCTCTTAAGATTTTGATCAGGTCTGCATTCCCTCAACAAGAATTAGCAAGCTGGACTTTTAGCTTTAGCTCGATGCCTTGACCTTCAAATTGGTGTCTTTGTTTCAAAATAGCAATTACTGTACCTGTTGGACCTAAATCTCTTCTTTGGATTGAAGATCAGTTTTGACAGACTCAGTCTTAGTGAGACAAAACACAACAAAGATATTTCCTTCCCGAGGAGTATTGTGTGGTTAATGCAGGATTTTAAGGAGGCTGTCATCACAACGATGGATGTTGCACAACCGTTTGTGTTGGAGGTCCAGCAAAACTCTTGAAGCTATTAAAAGAGAAGAGTCCCTGTGCAGCTGAGCATTAGCATTAGCCATTTGTCAGCGCTGGCCAGGAGTTCTGCTAACAGCGGACTGGATCTTGATAACGCTCAGTGACACACCATCGCAGGGTCGGGACCCGTGTCACAATGGATTCAGGGAAACATCTGGCCTAAACTGTTATGGATTAGATTGTTCCCAGGAGCCCCCAATCACACCTCCTCCCCTGCACAAGCTTCAGACTAATGTGTTGAGTTTGTGAGGGGTCCAACGCACACCTCTCGCTGTTAAAAACCCAAAGAAGGTCTTGTTACTTAAGACTATCCCACCGTACTGGCGAAAATCTTGTACATTAGAGCCGAACTTTCAGGACTTACTTTTGGGACTCCGAACCCTCCTGCTATACTTGCTGCTATACTGCTTGACGTTGACATTCTCCTCCGATTTTGGATCAGCATTCCATTCCATTTTCCGGGTATCTGGGTCGCAGAGTAAGGAATCTCAGTAGGAAAGCCCAGACTTCCCGGTCCCACTCCTCCGAGTATCACCACCATATTGTGGTGGAAGGGTTTGATTGGCCAAGTGATCCTATGTTGCTATATGCCCCTGGTAGGGTCTCCCAAGGCAAACAGGTCCTTGGTGACGGCCCAGACAAAGAGTGATTCAGAAGACCCTAATGAATTTTTAAAAAAAAAAAGGAAGGATGTGGGACATCGGGGCCTCACCATGGAGCCAGGCCCCAGGGAGGAGTGTTTGGTGTTTAACAAGTCAAATTTTTTTGGTAATGTGAATGACCACATTAAAAAAAACGATTTTGAACAAAAAATTTGAATTAAGCATCATAGCATGCAGCGTGACAGTAGCCGAGGTATCGCAAGATAGAAGCACTAATACGGTTTGCTACGTGCCCCATATTGCATGCTAACCAAGCCAACATCCATCCATCCATTTTTTTATCCTCATTAGAGTATGCTGGAGCCTATCCCAGCTGACTTTGGGCGTGAGGTGGGCTACACCCTGGACTGGTCGCCAAACAATCGCAGGGCACACATAGACACGCTACCTTTCACTCTCATGGACAATTTAGAGGCACCAATTAACCTAACATGCATGTTTTTGGAATGTGGGAGGAAACCGGAGTACCCGGAAAAAACCCACACATGCACGGGAAGAACATGCAAACTCCACACAGAGATGCCCAACGGAGATTTGAAGCCAGGTCTTCCAAATCTCCTGAACCGTACCGAGACGCTTAATAGATCTCCGAATTTTACAGCTTAAAGAGAAGACATTGTCTTTTCAGTGGTATGTAAATTTAGTTGGATATATTTTTTACATATTTGCAAGTTGTGGCTGCAGGAGAACAATGTGTTTTTGTTGCTTCTTTCCAGCAAAACTATGTAAACGTGATGTTAACTGTTCAGTTGTCCATTCGTCATCATTTTCTACATGTAAAACTATAGCTGTTGTCTAGAAAATGTGTTTTGGGTTAACGTTTTTGGGTGTCTAGAACGGATTAATTGGCTTTACACTGCTTCCTATGGGAAAGTGCTTTTTGGTTAGAGTTCATTTTGGTTCTAGTCCAACCTCAATTGAGGCACCACTGTATTTAACGTCCGAAAATATCAACGTGGCAAATAAGTTGCATCTTTTCATTTTTTAAAATGTGTCTCTTGCACCCTTGCAGTAAACAAATAGCAAAGGCATCAGTGCCTCTGTTCTTCAATCTTGCCTTTATTATAAAAAGTGCAACCGGGATAATTCAACTACCCTCCCAAACAGGGAGAGGTGTTATTTTTGCAAAGGGAAACACAATGGCTGTAAATTACCAGGAAATAAATCTCTGCTGCGATGGAAGAATGACCCCCGGCCCCACCCCCACCCCCAGCCATTTTGGATGTAGCGATAGCACCTCTGCTGCCACATTTCGAAGTCCCCTTCTGCAGCCTGGAATACATTACCTTGCCAGAACATCATCATAATGAAGGAGCATCCATCAAACACGGCGCAGCAGTGCAGCTTATCTCGGGCTGACACGGTGCGTCTGACTGGGCTCCGGCAAAGTCTCCCGCAGTCTTGGCATCAGCCGCCGCTTAGCAGCACATAAATATTCACTTGCGGACCGGACGACGTTTTAATAAGGCAGAGCTGACAGCTCAGACACAAACACCTGCTTGTTCACAGCCGCTCACCATCACAAAATAGTCACGCTAGCAGCAGGAATGCTGCTTTAAAAAAAAAAATTAAACCCCTCAGCTGTCATTACACACACCTACAAATTGTCTGACATGGGTCTATATTAGTGCGTGTGTGTGTGTGTGTGCGCCCCCCCCCTCGGTTATTTAATTTTTTCCAGCCGCTAACCGGCCTCTCATCTCCACATTCTGCGTTATTTAGACGTACGGCCCCCGAGCTTGTTTTTTCGCCGACCGCCACCCCTCAAAGTCCCCATTGTGTCCAACGTGGCCGTCGCGTGATGTCATGCCGCCAGGGAATCCTGGAAGTTCTGTCTGGAACAGAGGTGATTAATGGCGGGTGGTTTCGGAGGAGACGAGGCCGCCGAAGGTTTTGACGCTAATTTTGTGTGCGCGTTTACGTAAGGGTGATTGCGTCAAAGATTAACATTTTGTGTACGTACATCCAGTATAACATGGAAACATCCATCCATCCGTTTTCTATACAGCTTATCCTCATTAGGGTCACGGGGATGCTGGAGCCTATCCCAGCAAACTTTGGGCGAGAGGCGGGGTACACCCTGGACTGGTCGCCAGTCAATCGCAGGGCATAACATGGAAACATGAAACATGGAATTTCATCCATTGTGGAAGCCCTTTCTGGCTTTTTTTTGTGCACTGAGCACAGGTCTCCGATTTTGTACGATTATTTGAAAAGTGGGCAAACTTGTAACAGTTCTTGCTATCTCAACACAGGCCAAAAATGGTCACATGTTCTTCAGTTCTAATGGAGTTATGGCATTTTTTGTAAACATTTAACAACTAACAAGTACACATACTTACTACATACCTTAGCAGACCTACCAACATGTATGCAATTTTTGTACTCTGCACTCACGTAAAATAACTTGTCCAGAGTTTGTTTCAGTGTCCATTTGCAGCTTGTGGCTTTTTTTTTTTTTGGCCTTCAGAGCATCAAAAATGATAACAACAGCAAAAGTCCCAATATGGAATTTTGTCCATTAGGGAAGCCTAGGGAATTCATAGTGGGCTGTTTACCATTTCCAACATTTTTTGTGCGCTGAGCACAGGTTGTCGTGTTTGTACGATTATTTCGAAATTGTGGGTACTTGTAACAGTATTTGCTATCTCAACACAGGCCAAAAATGGTTTCTCTTTTTTCAGTTCAAATGAAGTTGTGGCATTTTCCGTAAAAATTTAAGGACACTCGGCAACTACACATACATCAGCAGACCTACCAACATGTACACAATTTTTGTACTCTGCACAAAGTATCTGAACATACACTATATTTATGTTATTCTGAAAATGATATCCATTCGGGGAAGCCATAGTGGGCCGTTCACCATTTCCGACATTTTTTGTGCGCCGAATACAGGTCACACTTTTCGTACGATTAATTGCAAATGGCGCGTACTTGCAACAGTACCTGATATCTCCACATGGGCCCAAAATGGTCTCTATTTCTTCAGGTTTAATGATGTTAAAGATGTTAGGTCTGCGGTAGCTTGAACAACCTGAAAGGACCCCGACCTCCAAAAACATTTGCTGGTGTAATCCAAACTACCACGCTGTTTGTTTACGTCCACTTTGTCAATCAAACGCAGTGTGGGGATGTCATTGCGTCAGTTCGGATCTGCGACGACTCCGAGCAGGCTGAAAAAACACCTCATGCATTTTTACAATGAATAGTCTCACCCTTCCCCTCTAGGAAAGAATGGCCCTCTGTGTCACGGCTTTAGTCTTTTTTTGGACCCCCGTCAGGTCCTGTCACGGAGGGCATTAAATTCATCACGTTCAGTACAGACCATCAGCGTTTGACACTCGTCTCGCCGAGCAAAGCTTGGAAGGGAACAAGCAGAATGTTGGGGGAGGGTGGTGACCCGCCCCAATGTGGACCGGCGCTGTTTGTCGCTGTGGTTTGGGTCCCGGTGGCATTAGAGAGATCAGGGCTTGGACATGCTTCATTAGGGGCCGCATGTTTGTAGATCCTGCCACCCCGCCTCCCCCGCCCACCACCACCTTTGTTATGACTGTGAATGAGCTCAGAGTCAACATGGCAAGTATTTACATTGACTCTCATCACTCTGGCTAAGCAAATACTCATTATATACATACTTTCTCCAATGTGGGCAAAAGTAGAAAAAATATACAGTACAGCCAGAGAAAATCAAACCAAATATATTTTTTAAAATGCTGAAAAATTGAATTAAAATATTTTATTATAATATAATAACTATTATTATTATTATAAATATATTATTATCATTAATATTTTATTTATTTGTATTTATTTATTTGTAATTTGTTCTAATAAATATTGTAACATTTTATTTTATTTAAATATAAATATTTTTTCAATTATACAATAAAATAAAAATAAAATAAATATTTTTATTTGATTTATTAAAAACAGTATATTCAATGAATTTGTTTTAATATTGTATTTTATTTATTTACAAAGATAATAAATATTCAATATTGATTCATATTTTTGTGTATTTAATAAATTCTAGAAATATTTATATTTTATTTAATTTATTTAATACAAAAAAATACCAACACTGATATAGTTTGTAATCCAATTTTTCCAAGTTTTATTTGTACCATATTTTATTATATTTTGAGGGACTTTTGCTCACAAAAAGTCTTTTTTTTTTACTATAAATAAACAATTTAATTTAATAAAGAAAGAAATGCCCTGAATTTATTGATATTTTTGTATGATATTTTGATGATATTTTTTGCAGGGATGAGTAGAAGCTGTGCACGGTGTAAAAGACTTGAGCTGGTGTTTGGGGAGGACTGACAGGCCGAAGAAGAAGAAGAAGAAGACATCTTCCATCTGTCTGCGTTGGAATACACGCTTGCATGGTATTCACGTCGCTGCTAAAAATAACTCACTACCAAGAATATCATTTGGTTTTCACGAGGGTTGTGTTTTTGTGCCCCACGTCACACCGAATTACACAAGTGTTCCGGTTCGACGCGCACACAACAAACAGAGGAAGAAGAAGAAGAGGGTAAAAATAGGGCTTGCTTTATCGTCAAAATGCCGCATGAATAATTACTAACTTTACAAATGCCGCGTTCTCAATAGCAAGGCGCTAAGTCAGCATTTGTTATTTTACTATTAATTAAAAAAAACAACAGCTTTGGTGTAAATACAGTGGTGTGAAAAACTATTTGCCCCCTTCCTGACTTTTTTTTCTTTTGCATGTTTGTCACACAAAATGTTTCTGATCATCAAACACTTTTTAATATTAGTCAAAGATAACACAAGTAAACACAAAATGCAGTTTTTAAATGAATGTTTTTATTATTTGGGGAGAAAAAAAATCCAAAGCCACATTGCCCTGTGTGAAAAAGTAATTGCCCCTGCACCTAATAACTGGTTGGGCCACCCTTAGCAGCAATAACTGCAATCAAACGTTTGCCATAACTTGCAACAAGTCTTTTACAGC
>QODF01000044.1:847003-861181 GCA_024372805.1 Oostethus manadensis
GAGGCGGGGTACACCCTGGACTGGTCGCCAGTCAATCGCAGGGCACATATAGACAAACAAACATTCACACTCACATTCATACCTATGGACAATTTAGAGTCACCAATTAACCTAACATGCATGTTTTTGGAATGTGGGAGGAAACCGGAGTACCCGGAGAAAACCCACACACGCGCGGGGAGAACATGCAAACTCCACACAGAGATGCCCAACGGAGATTTGAACCCAGGTCTTCCAGATCTCCTGACTGTGTGGCCAATGTGCTAATGTTAATGTGTGATTAAATAAATACTATGAAAAATAATATATGGTAAAATTGTATTTCTTAATCAGCTTTGACATTCATTTAATGTAATTTTATGTGATTCATTGTAATTTAATTATTTGTATTATTATTTTAAATCAACTGAAATTATTTGTTTTTATCATTTTTATTTTGGTGTAAATATGTTTAAATTATTGGTTATTAAATAAATATTCATTGACTATTTTTAATTCATTAGCATTTGACATTCATTTGATGTAAGTGTAATGTATTATTAACTTAAAAGTTTTAGGGATGCCCACTAATGCCGGCTCCTTGTGTTTTTGTGAAGAGGCGAACAGCAACAGTTAGTCCGAGCCTCGCGGTAGCCGTCACAGACGGGAAAGTGATGAAGCCTTCCTTCGTTGAAGGTGTGTGTGTTTATTAAACTGCTCTTGCGGGGAGGGGGCAGGAGAAGCACTCCTTCCCAAGCACGCCGCCCCTTCTTCATGGGCACAGGAGATCCAAAAGGCGTAATCCTGCAGCGCGTGGGATTTGCATGGCTAATTAGAGGCTGTCTTAAACCGCGTTCCTAGCTTGGCTTTGTCCCGACACCGAGAGGACGCTGAGCCCCCGCCCCCCAAACCCTCGCCGGGCACCCCTGAACCCGGCTTGTTGGGCTAAGCGGAACACGGTGTTTTTGGATGTAAACCGTTTTGCCTGCACATCATTCCGCCTTAATGTCAAGCTCAGGATTGTATGCTACTGCCTTGTCAAGTTGTGATCCTGCCTACATTGGCATACACACTGTGTGTGTATGCTAGCGGCCCCGCCTCCAGCTGCAGAGACAAAGAGACCGTATGACTGACAAATGGGCTCACTCTTTCATGCCGTTGTTCTATGGATGCTACTCGCCGCTAATGAATGATTGCGGTGTAGCCTTTAGCCAGATTTGAGGCGGGATTGACCTTTTGCCTTACAATGTTGCCTTTCAGGACAGCCAAACAAAGTACGAAATCTCAACACTTGACGAAAATACATTATCGGTGAAGCATACAGGCTTTTTTTTAACAGTGGCACATGCATGCTGTACATGTTACTTGTATGATTATCACATAATTATATATATATAATATATTATATATATATATTTTTATTTTATTTTATTTTATTTTATTTTTTTTAAAAATAAAAACCAATGTAAACAGGTTTGGGAAAGTCTACTACAGGGTGCTGGAGTGAAGGGCACGACCGTTAGTCGAACCTCAGTTACAGGAGCTGCAATGTGGTTTTCGTCCCGGTCGTGGAACACTGGAGCAGCTTTACACCCTTGCAAGGGTACTGGAGGGTATGTGGGAGTTTGCCCAACCAGTCTACATGTGCTTTGTAGACCTGGAAAAGGCATTCGACCGTGTCCCTCGTGGTGTCCTGTGGGGGGTGCTCCGGGAGTACGGGATTGGTGGCCCGCTACTACGTGCCATTCGGTCCTTGTACAATCGAAGCAGGAGCCTGGTTCGCATTGCCAGCAGTAAGTCGAGCTTGTTTCCGGTGAACGTTGGCCTCCGCCAAGGCTGCCCTTTGTCACCGATTCTGTTCATAATCTTCATGGACAGAATTTCTAGGCGCAGTCAAGGTGTTGAGGGAGTCCAGCTTGGTGACCTTAGGATCTCGTCTCTGCTATTTGCAGACGATGTGGTCCTTATGGCCTCATCAGGCTGTGACCTTCAGCGTTTACTGGAGCGGTTTGCAGCTGAGTGTGAAGCTTCTGGGATGAGACTCAGCACCTCCAAATCCGAGGCCATGGTTCTCAGTCGGAAACGGGTGGACTGTACCCTCCGGGTTGGGAGTGAGGTCTTGCCTCAGGTGGAGGAGTTCAAGTATCTCGGGTTCTTGTTCACGAGTGAGGGAAGGTTGGAGCGTGAGATCGACAGACGGATCGGTGCAGCATCTGCAGTAATGCGGTCGCTGTACCGGACCGTCGTGGTGAAGAGAGAGCTGAGCCGGAAGGCAAAGCTCTCTGTTTACCGATCGATCTACGTTCCCACCCTCACCTATGGTCATGAGTTATGGGTCATGACCGAAAGAATGAGATCGCGGATACAAGCGGCGGAAATGAGTTTCCTTCGTAGGGTGGCTGGACTCACCCTAAGAGATAGGGTGAGGAGCTCGGCCATCCGGGAGGAGCTCAGAGTAGAGCCGCTGCTCCTTCACATCGAGAGGAGCCAGTTGAGGTGGCTCGGGCATCTAGTCCGGATGCCTCCCGGGCGCCTCCCTGGTGAGGTGTTTCGGGCATGCCCAGTCGGGAGAAGGCCCCCAGGAAGACCTAGGACACGCTGGAGGGACTATGTCTCACAGCTGGACTGGGAACGCCTTGGTGTCCTCCCGATGGTGCTGGAAGAGGTCGCTGGGGACTGGGAAGTCTGGACTTCCCTATTAAAGCTGCTGCTCTCGCGACCCGGACCCAAATAAGCGGAGGAAAATGGATAGATGGATTTACTAAAATATTTTATTGAGAAATAGAAATAGACTCATCATGGTACCAAAGACCAAAAGTTCTAGATATGCCAAAATATGCATGTATGTATTCTCCTATGTATCAGAAACACATAGGCAGCATATACAGTATATTTCAAGAAAATGAGCTTTCAGACATGACACAAAAAGATATATTTGTTGTCATAAATGTCCGCCCTTTGAGTTTTTCCTGATGACTGGGTTTTCCAGGATGAGTCCAATTGGTGGAAATCAATCACAGGCTTGTCTTTAGCGGCAGTTAAGAGTTCCAGGCCGGGATCTGTAAACATTGTTCCAAACTTCCCCCTCCTGGTCACCATCTGTCTCCATTCTTCCTGCGTCTTTGTAACAAGCTTTTTATCTGGCTATCAAGTAGACGTCCTCCTCCTCCTTCTCACCGCCTTCTCTCTGGCTGCGCTATCAGGCTGCGTCCTTGACTGCTGGACTCCTCCTGTAAACAAGCCTGGGAGTCGCACTTTGGCATTCCTCAAACAGCTCTGGGTTTGATTTTACAACCCAATTAAAGTTGAGTAGTAAATCAGCAGCGCCCAGGGAAATGTCTTTTTTTTTTATTCTGCCAAAAAAATGTTGGCTGGAGCTAGAATAAGAAGTGTAAATATGTGAATGTGTTTCGGGAAACAGGAGGAGTAAATAAACACACTCAGTTATGGCGTGTTCTAGTCAATGACAGTGGCACCCCCTATGGGTTGTTGTCCAAATGCATTGAAAGACATGCCAGCGAGGATGTAATACTCCAATCGTCATGGTTTTATAAACATTAGATGCTCAATGACACATATGGGCAGTTAATTAGGTGCCCCTTTAAAGGCGTTTTACCTGAGGGCGGCCATGTTTTTCAACCAATCATGCTCAAATTTTACACACACGTGCTCTTCGGTCTCTGAAATGGGTGTACCAACGTTGGCGGTGATTGGGCTAAACGCCCTAAAGTTACAATGGAGGTGTGTTGTAGAGCTGTGTGAGAAATGTCATGGCAGTCCACTTATCGGGGTCAAAATTTGAGGTTTAATAAACAGTGCCACCATGTGGTGTCTTCGTCAGAAAAATAATAGCACAGGTAACTCAGTCGAGGTGCATGTTTAGATGCATTGTCACCCGTTTGTGAGCAGCGGTTAAGGCGTACAAGAGTTGCATTGTGAGCTGAGGCTGGATGGGGTTAAAGGCACTGGAGAAGTCCAAACATGTAATCCTCCCAGCACCACTGCCTCTGTCCAGGTGAGCAAGAGACTGGTGGAGCAAGAATGTTGACGAATGATAGCGTCCTCAACTCCCACTCCCCAAACTGCAAAGGGTCGAGTGCACAGTGGATCCGGGGCCGTTTCTTGGTCTTCATCAAATGGGATGTCAAGGCTACCGGCCTGAAGTCATTCAGCTCACCAGAATGTGGTTTCTTTGGGACTGGAACGATGCAGGACGTCTTCCACAGCCGTGGAAGCCTCACCAAACCCAAGCTCAGATTGAAGATACGTTATAGACAGTCTCCAGGCTTTCAGAGGTGATACTCCATCAGGACTTGCTGCTTTCCTGGGGCGCAGCCTCCTTAGTTCTGCACTTACTTGAGCTTATTGTGGGTTGTGTGAGGGGGTGAAGAGATGGGTCCCCTTCTGTGCTGGTGACTTGTGTGGGGGCTGTAGCATGTAAGATGGGCTAATCTGTTAAAAAACTGGTTTAGCAGGTTTGCCTTTCTCACACCTCCCTTTGTGGCCGCACGGTGGCTGAGTGGTTAGCACATGGGCGTCACAGTCAGGAGATCTGGAAGACCTGGGTTCAAATCTTCGTTGGGCATCTCTGTGTGGAGTTTGCATGTTGCGTGCGTGGGTTTTCTCGGGGTACTCCGGTTTCCTCCCACATTCCAAAAACATGCATGTTAGGTTAATTGGCGACTCTAAATTGTCCATCGGTATGAATGTGAGTGTGAATGTTTGTTTGTCTATATGTGCCCTGCGATTGACTGGCGACCAGTCCAGGGTGGGATAGGCTCCAGCTCCCGTAACCCTAATGAGGATAAGCGGTATAGAAAATGAATGAATGAACACCTCCCTTTGTGCTGCAACCTGTGATGGTCTTCTTGCCCTGCCACACCTCCTTCATGTTGTTGTTGTGCACCCTCTGTTCTATTTTTTTCTGTACTGCTCCTTTGCAGCCCTTAGCTGGACTCTCAGTTCCTTCTGTACCTGCTTTAGTGCTCGTTTGTCACCGTCTTTGAAACTTTTTCTTCGGGTTCAGAAGGTCTTTGATGTCACTTGTTATCCAGGGCTTTGTTGTTAGCAAGGCAGCGCAAAGTCCTTACTGGCAGATTAACATCCATGCAGATGTTGATGCAGTCCGTGGTGCAGACGACCATTTCTTCCTTATTGTCACTGTGGGGGCCCTGCAGTTCATCCCTGTCAGGGGTCTCGAATCAGTCTATTAAAGCCTGTTCAGTCTCAGTGGACCACTTCCTTGATGAGCGTGGGTTTTTTGGTAATTTTCTCACTTTTGGTGTATAGTGAGGTTTTAGCAGGACCAGGATATGGTCTACCGTCCCCAGTGCAGGCAGGGGGGGAGGCACTGTATGCATCTTGGTCCTGTTGGCCCTGGTGTAACCCAAGGTGCCCCTTACACTGCAGCAATAATAAAAACATATTTTTTTAAATAAATAAACACATCATAATTTAAGTTTTACTTAGAAATGTATTTTTTCGCACACTGACACATGTGCAGAGGAAACGGCGGATCCAGGCGTACACGGTAAACCTGTCGCCAAAACGGAAGTGGTTGATTCATCAGGGGAGGGGAGAAAAAATAAATAGCGGAATATTCCGCACTATAGGCGTGGGGCATTAATCTGTGGCGAGATTAAATATGGCGGTGGCTGCTTGTCTGTAATTGCATCTACTAATCAATCAGGGAATGGCCGCCATTGTCAGCGCTGGTCGACGCTCATCTGGTCAAATTTACTGCACAGCATGTTCACAACGTATTGATGCTTGGCGACGACGAGGAAAAAACGGGGAAACGAGGGAAAAAATGAAATAGGATTTGTTAGACGGAAAGTGACAAGAGCCCCAATTAAACGTTGACAAACGACGGTCCGGGTCGACACCCGACCACTCGAGTAACAAAGTGAGAGAGCGCTTGATTTACATCCGTGTTTTAGCGTCGCTCTCGCTGCAAAGCGCGTAACGAGCGGCAAATGTGCGGTTTTACAGGCCAGGCGATAAATAAACCCGACGCGTTCCAGTAATGGGACCTCCGCACAGGAAGTAGTCAATAATGGCCGCTCCATCTAGTAAGTTATGAGTGGATGCTACTTCCTTTGGCAGCCTTCGAGCCTCTCCCTGCAGGCCTTTGGCAGTCTCGGAGGGGTTAGCAGATGCTGCGGTGGAAGTGTGTTTTGTTCAAGAACATCAAGGGGACTCCGGGGAGCAGTTTGGGTGAGAAAGAGCACTCAACGGCACCTGGGATGAGCCTGTTTGATTAGAGCCCGCAACTTTCTAAGCCCTTTGAAACGCATCTTTCTTGGCGGCTAATCCTTGTTTGCTTAGCGCGTTTGGATCTTGGACAGAACAAGTCAAACGTGGGATTAGCGCCCGTGTAAATCTCCCCCGGGATTACAAAGTTTACTTTAGCCTACGCGGCGAGCAGCGCCGGGCACCCAACTGGGGCTCACCACAGATTAATGGCTGAAGTTTTCTTCAGCAGCGGCATGTTTGAATAAGAACGAGAACAAAAAGGAATTCATTCATAAATGATGTCTGTTTGGGGCTTGTGCCCAGCCTATTATTACTAAATTATTACTAATTGTGAATGTAGTATTCTACATTGCCCACTAGGTGCCTGTGTTCGGTGAGTTGTCAGAAAAGCATTTATTGCAAGTTCAAATGATCTCAAATAATAATAACATAATAGTCATAACAATAACACAAGCTACTGTTGGAGTCATAACCCATGACAAGCAAAAACTCATTTCCTGCCCTTTACAGGTCTGTGGGTCCAACATTAAGGCCTGCTTGGGGACACATTTACTGTGACACACCTGGACAGGACTTTGGTTTTCATCTTAAATGGCATATTTACTTTTATTATGTCTACTATGTTTGTAATACAGGAGCAAAACCATTTAAAGCCGCCATTATAATATATTAATGACACAATAGCCACCACAGGACGTACGTTGTCCAGAAAAAAACAGAACTACTCATATGAGTCTATGATATCTTACTGTATTTATTTTCACTAGTTATATCTACTAAATTGGGGGATGGTATAGATCACAATAGGGGTGTTATTTTATTTCCAGAGGGCTCTACAAATGCTGAAAAAGATGAGACGCCTTTAACTATGGAGACTTTTGATATGAGCTGGAGAACATTGGTGGAGCCCTGGCAGGTCTTTCAGGGACCACATAGGTGGGCTCCAAGTGACAAGAGCTTTTGGCGAATCTGATGTCTTCCACCGGTGGCAAAGGCCGATCATCTTGTCTGATGAATTCCATTGTTTTATGGGCAAGGGTCCCAAACTTGTGGCCGGGGGCCATTTGCGGCCTGCGAGATGATGTTTTGTGGCCCCCGTGTTCCGTCTGGTTGTGGTGTACCCTCGCGTGGATCTGGTCTGGTTCACAGTAAAGATAGCATTGATGGATTCCTTACTTTTTTTAAATCTTGCGGCGTAGCCTACGCCGGGGTGTGTGGGAGTGGAATTGATGTGAGGGCCATTTATAGGGCTGCACCGTTCTCCGTGCATCCGCTAAACACAACATTCCAAGTGAATTACAGACCCAAACATTCTTTTTCTAAACAAATGTGGCTCAGCTATGTGAGAGGAAGCGCTGCCAGGTCCCTAGGAGTAAAAAGTAGGCAAGAGAAGCCTTTTTTAGAAAAACCTATTGACTGAGGTTAAAGTTTAAAGAACTGTAAAATGTAACTGAAAACTGAAATGTATTACTGACTTAAATAGTTATTAGTTCTTAATTTGTTTATGTATTTGTTGATTCATTGATTGTTTTATTAGTAGTTCTGTACAAAAAACAGTAAACAGTACAGTATGTTCCAAACAAATTGACTACCAAAGCCAAAGGATACCAAAGGATGTAGCAGAGGAAAGTTATACAACGTGTTTACACCAGTGTCCTTTTCTATCTTATTTTGTGTTAAAAAAATAAACATTTGAGAAGATCGGATTGAAAAAAATAGTCTGGCCCAGCCTCAGCCAGACTCTGCTTCATGCAGCCCCAAGGTTTGAGACCCCTGTTTATGGAGTATTGGGGTCGCTTTCTGACTGGTTTGGCTTTTTTGATCTGTGTTGAAAGACGTGTGCCGATCACATGCTTTTTTACGGAAATGGGCAAATGGATCGAAGCATTCCTAATGCTAGCACATGCTAACCTGTTGTCACACGCGTCAAAGCGTCACGTTTAGTACTGGCTGTCGTCGAGGCATCCGGTCACGTACTGTGTTATTCCTCGCAGTCAGAACTGGGCTTTGTTGTGTTGTCAGGGTGGGCGAACTGCATCTCCCGGGCCCCATCAAGCCTGCCAAGCATCTTCATTCGGCCCACCAATGCATTTCCAAATATCCATCCATCCATCCATCCATCCATTTTCTTCCGCTTATCCGAGATCGGGTCGCGGGGGAAGCGGCCTAAGCAAGGAAGCCCAGACTTCCCTCTCCCCCGGCCACTTCGTCCAGCTCCTCCCAGCGGATCTCAGGGCGTTCCCAGGTCAGCTGAGAGACATAGTCTTTCCAACGTGTCCTTTGTCTTTTCTGAGGTCTCCTACCGGTCGGACGTGCCCTGAACACCTCCCCAGGGAAGCATCCTAACCAGCATTTCCAGCAAGTGGATGCGATGGAAGACACTCCTGGATGACGTCCAAGCTGCTTAAGAAAAGGACACACACTTTTCTTGTTTTGACCAATCACGGATCCATCCTGTCCATCAGCTTCCATCCACTCGTCCTTTGTGTTTTTGCAGCCAGAAGGGCGTTTGGGGAAAACTGGTACTGTCATTCAGCGCCAGCGAGGGACAGACAGCCAATAAATCATATCAGATAACAGATTAATACGCCGGCGTCTCCATGGGGGCAGGAGACAAGGACGTTCACGTAGATTTACTCGCTCTCTTTGGAGTTTTACGGAAACGCTCATGTTTTTTTATGGCGTTGGAAATATGACAAACGACGGTGTGTGTGGTATGTAAACTCGGAGATGAAATTAGAGAGCGAGCAGACAAACACGCGGCGGCCGCTAATGAGCCCAATGACCTCGCTCCCGCTCGGGACGCTTATCCCGGCCACCTAACTTTTATTAGCAGCTGGAGGGGAGGGGGCGGCTATTAATTAAGGTAAGTGCCGGCGTCTCATCGGGCTCGCGGTGGCGGCGCCAGCTCGGGCCGCGTTCAAGAAGCGCAATAACCGGGTCATCAAACTGCCGGGCAGCGCTTGGAGTCCTGCAGCTGTTCCTGCGTGTAATGTCCCAGTGACAAAGTTCAAGTTGATGCCGTCAGTCTCCTCCAAGATGTCCTGCCTGAGACAACCGGATGAGCGTAAACACAACCATAATGACCTTCTTGCAACGTGGAAGCAGGACCTCCATGAATGTCCGCCACATCTTTACTCTTTCAATGCTCTTCCTCGCAACACTGCCTGCTAGCACTCTGTTTAGCTTATTTTAAGAGGGGACGGACAAACAGAGCAGCAAAAATAGCAAAATTGCCCGCTATTGTGGTTTGGCTTTATTTAAGAGAGGACGAACGAAGAGAACAATAATAGAAAGGTGCAACAGCAGCAAGCGCTCTGCTTGGCTTAGCTTAAGAAGGGACAGACAAAGAGCAGTAATTATGGCATCATTGCCTGCTAATGCTCTTTGTGGCTTAATTCACGAGGGAATAAACAGAGAGAGCAATGTTTGAAAAGAGCGACAACAATAGAAACATTGCCTGCCAGTGCTTGGTTTGACTTCATTCAAGAGGGGACGGACAAAGAGTGTAACAGAAAAGAGCCGAGACAATAGCAACATTGCCTGCTCATGCTCTGGCTTGTTTTAAGAGGGGACAGACAAATAGAGAGTAATAACAATAGTAACATTGCCGGCTAGTGCTTGTTGTGCCCTTACTTAGGAGGGGACAGACAAAGAAAACAATTACAAAAAGGAGCAATAACATTGCTTGCTAGTGCTCTGCCTGGCTTTATTCAAGAGGGGACAGGCAAAGAGAGCAAAAGCAGGAGCTGCAACATTGTCTGCTAGTATGCCGTTTGGCTTCATTTAAGAGGGGACACAGGAAGAGAGCAACAACAATAGCAACATTTTCCGCTAGTGTTGCGTTTGACTTCATTTAAGAGGGGACAGACAAGCAGAACAATAACAGAAAGGATCCACGACACTGTCTGTTAGTACGCTGTTTGGCGTCATTTAAGAGGGGATAGACAAAAAGAGCGATAGCAGAAAGATGCAATACAATAGAAACATAACCTGCTGGTGCTCTGACTCCTTTTAAAAGGGGACAGACGTACTGTATAGACAGCGAAGAAGAAAAGCAATAGCAAGCGGAAATTACAACAACAACATTACCCAAAAGTGCTGGGTTAGGCTTCATTTAAGAGGGGACAGAGCAATGGTAGCTTGGATAGCAGGGATGTTAACCCGATTTGAGCGGCTATCAAATCAGATGCACCCCCGGTTGCCGAATGTTTGGGTGAATTGGGACGTCTCTTTCCGTGACGTCGTCTAGGAGGACACGCTTTATCACTCGGACCGCCGTCTGTTTACCAGAGGAGTCTGAGCTCTCACAGCAGACAAAACGCCTTCCCCTCCCTTCTCTCTCCTTCTTGTGCTTCCCACCCGAGGATTCGGCCAATTTGATTGATTGAGAAAATCCTTCCCGGGGGACGTTTGGAAAGAATCAGTAGCCTTCTAAGTGAGTTGGCGCCGGCTTCGAGGGAGCGATAAGGGAGGCCATGTTTGCTGCGTGGAATGCGTGCGTGGCAAACCGCGTGAAAGGAGGAGAATGTGAAGCGTAATTAAGACTGCTAAGTGATGTTTCAACCCCACCGTGGTCTCGCAGTCATCGTAAAAGTCAGCCTTCGCCTTACTTTTTCAGGTCAACGTGTTTTTCACTCTTTTAAGATTATTATTATTATTTTTTTTTTTTTTACTGCAGACCGTCAAATTTGTGTTATCAACAAGTCAATTAGACGCACAGGTTAGATAACAGCGTGGCCTATCATCGCAGGCACACAAAAATGCACATATCTTGCCTTTTTTCCGTCCAATCATTGCCACGTCTCTGATAAAAGTAAATAATTCATGCCGTGTCTTGCCGGTGCACATAGGATATGAAAAATGACACCTGCCACGTACGACGCGCTGGGTTTAAACTGGTGGAGGCCGCGCGACAAGACACTTTGGGCCTGAAGTAGGGAACCATATAGGAAGGAAGATAATGTTGCTTTATTAATATGGGGTTGAAATATTAAAGAAAAATATGATACATAAAATAAAGATGCCATTTTTGGAAAATAAAAAAAACATTTGTAAAATATTACAAGAAAAAGTCGCATTTTACAAAAGTATTAGAATAAACATGTAATATGAGGAAAATTAATGTTTTATTGGCATAGGGTTGAACTAATAAAGAGGATAATTAAATACATAAAAAAATAAAAACCACATTTTTGGAATTTTTTTTTTTAACCTGTAATTTCTAATAAAGTCAAAATATTACAGGAAGAAGTCTTATTTGAAGCAGAGGGCCATCCAGCAGTTAGCCCACGTGTCAACGGCTTCTCCCCGGGATGAATTAAACATGAGCAAAAGTGACCGACTAGTTCATGAGGGCGGTGGCGAGCGCTGAACATGCGATAGGCGGTCGAGCGTGATCGATAGCCGTTTGGACGGTGAGGAGGCGCGGGCGGGTGTTTCCGCTTATTTGAATGGTTTTGCCCGCCTGCGTGGTGCGTTTGCAATGCCTGCGCGCACGAGTCGCCGCCGCAGAGAAGGAGGCTGCAAACATTTGCTGCCCACGCGGACCGTTTGGTCCCTCAGCAGTCTGCTGCCTTTTAATCTGCCAAATGTTCTCTTCTTTAAGTGTCCATAAAATATTGATTGCTTCAACTTTGAATGAGTGCATTTTGATAATGAAAACGATAAAAGGCTGAAAGCGACGAGCGATGACTCAGCTGCGAGGAGAAGTTGCGAGTGGTCGTCAACAGTTTTGTAATTATGACATTAAAGGGGCCCTGACATGATTCATTAACTTTGCTAATTTATTGTTTGTGATTGGAGCTAGTGCTCGCTGTTCGGTCTTGTTTCCAGAAGCGACATCATTAGAGTGACGCCTCTCAACCAAAGCAGAGTAAACAAACACCTCTTAAGGGCGATCGTCAACCCGGTTCAGATTATTTTCATCCCAGTAGCAGTCATGCCAAAAGGTTGTGTTGCTGCTGGATGTTTCCCGTGTCCGAGTAATACGGTTAGTTTGTTTTCTTTCCCAAACATGGAGAAAGCATAGAGAATAAGCGACATATGGAAGCCCACCTATAGTTATTTTGCTTTGCGGTGTTCATTTCACTGATGTCTGGCTCGTGAGTGGAATGGTACCGGCTGGTACGCAAGACCAGGACGCCGGTGTTGCCACAGAACAAACCAAAAATGTAATATCTTGATTACATATTGTATTCTAAACATGATTCCACCATTGCGACAAGGTTGCCAAGCATTATACATGTTACGCAAACATCTTGTCTAATGCGGACAAGACGTGTAAGGTAATAAAACGGAATGGTAAGTGTAAATGAAGTTGATTATCCCTCAGCTATTGTTTGAAATTGGCTTCAAAGTGGTCTTTGGAGCCTTTTTGTGTGTATTTTGCTGCCGCCACTGTCAACATCCTTCCCTTTTCTGTGCCGCGTATCCTCGCTATGGCTGGGAAAATGTTTTTACAACACGTATAATGCTTGCGGCTATGGTGGCATAGTGCTTGGAATACAACATGTAAATAAGACATAACTTCATCGCAGTTCGTCTCGTCCCATCCTGTGTAGCATAGCATCAGGAATAGCATCCGCTACTATTCTGATTAACATCAACCGAACAAAGTTGACAAGCTGATGTTGAAAAGCTTGTTTACGTCCCCTTTTTTAATGCATGTTGTTTTGAGATTTCAGCAACTAACCGGATCTGCAGCGCCGAAATCCGACCAGAACTGGGTTCACGGGACGACCTGGGGGTCACTCTTGATGGGGATGTCATACAACTTCATGTTAAAAAATGCAAAATTATCTCTTTAAGTCCATATTCTGCAAGTTCTCTGTTTCATCTCCAAACGTTTCCCTTCTTTTCTCCTCAAAAACTGTTGGCACGTCGCTCAAATCTCGACTATAATTACTGTAAACAGGCTCTGTCTCGTTTTTACCGTTTACCAAAAATTGAACGATCTAGAACATAATTACAAACAATATATTGTATAACGCAAAGTTGATGAATCATGTCCGGGACCCTAATGCAAACGGACCTCCAGCTAATCCCCAGCATCTTCTCCATTCCAAGTTCAAATATACCTTTTCATAAAGGTGAGCTTTGCCCTAATTTCACCCTCGACTATCCATCTCCTGCGTCCATTTCTGCCGCAGCACACATTGGGCTTCTTTTTTTGCCAGGCATTCCTTCTTGAAAGCCGCTTATTATTTTTCATTTTCACGCACATTCTTCCGTGTTTTCCTTCCCGGGACAAAATATACACACACTCCAGACGCCGCTTTGATTCCTGACGTGTTTGTTTTATACGTGCGTGTTCAAACAGGTTGAAGGTAAAGGCGCGGAACTACATGCCAGTGACATGATGACATTAGCAAGCTGCTAAAAAGACGAGTACGCGTCGAGTCCAATGCTATTTCAGCCATTTGCGCGCTAGCACAGGGTCCTCATTGGGCGTGTCAAAAAGCACGCATGCAAAACATGCTGCATCCCTCTCCTTCTTGTTATTTGTTGACGTACAGAACTTTGGGAGGCAGATTCCAGCCTCCATACAAACAGACAGACAGAGCCAGTGTCTTGTTTTGGCGGGGGAAGACGGTGGTTAAACTTGCCACACGGGCAACCGTCACAACAGCCCTTTCAACTATCCCAGCATTCCAGAGTATGGTTTGTCCATCCTGTTCTCTGTGACTTTTTGATGACTTTTCCATGAGTCTGGAAAGGCAGCACTTGATTCAGCGGTGACCAGTCCACCCAGTCAGACATGAAGGAGGGCCTTTACGAATCCAACCGGAGCCGGAGCTGTAATGAGGAATCGGGAATGGCGCTTCACCGTAAAAAAACACTGGAATTCTGCCCCATGAAGACTCATGGGGCATGAGACTATGTCTCACATAAGGATTGTAAATGATATGATATTATATATATATATATATATATATATATATA